>QFEI01000626.1:53395-67727 GCA_003316145.1 Neoboletus magnificus | reverse complement strand
GAGCGATCCTGGACCTTTCCCATCCGATGTCGGAGACTCAGCGTTCCCGAACCCTGAAACTTGAAAAGTAGCCAGCGTAAGGTAAGTATATGCGGATTGGGTGGAACTCCACAGGGTTTTTGAGATCGCCTTGCAACGCTTTCGCATCCCGAAATACCAATACGCCGCCAAGTTTGGATCTCGACCGCCGACAGACTTTGGTTTCCCCTCCTTTGCCAGCTCAGTCTCGCGCATCCAGTCGGGGCCCGTGCCAGGTCTATATCAAGATCCATATCACTATAGTGATGATCTACTTGGTCGCATTTATCTCTTTCAGGTTTCGTAGTGCAAGTGCGTACCGTAATCAAGACCTCGTCTTCTGTTCTAGATCGTTATTAAAGTGATGATGCTTCCAAAGCCGCTCAGTTTGCGGTCAATGTTGCCCGGTGTGCAATCGTTTTATGTGTCTGACGTGAAACGTTGACAAAACCGAGATGAAAACGGTCGCCTCCTGGACACCGACCAGACCAGTGACTGTTGCCGATAGATGACACACCAAAGGTCACCTCATCCTCTGTCGACAACTTGCACGCCAAGAATAACGAGCTACATAAATTGCATGGTACGCATATAAATATGCGTGATTGATTGATGATCCGTGACTCGGAAGTGAGTTTACAACAGCATCTAAACACCGACACATTACTCACCGCATTATAAGCCATACCTGAGCAATTCACGACTTCGTTGTCCCACCGGGACTGGTCTGTTAGAGCGATATCGCTCAGCTGACCCCTTTGTACGCTTAAGTTAGCCCTTCTCTTGACCTTCAGACCCTCATCCCGATCGAGTGATGATGTGCTGCCCTGCCAACTAGCACCATTCATCGCACTGGTGATCCTGAACCATGCACCAAGGATTGCCGTTTGGTTGATGGGCACATCATCGTCCCGAAAGTCGTCGTCGATAGTTCGCCCAGATACATATCCCTAGTTCGGAAAGCTCCACATGCTGTAACCGAGCACGCTGTGCTAGTGATACTCCTGCAGAGAATCCCGATGTTCGCCCTCGGCTACCGCACATATACATATGGCAACTCCGCGGGTGTAGCAGACGATACAGGTTCTCGAGTCTGGACGAGTCCGAGCTCCGCGTCCCGAGACCCATCACAGGTATGACGGTTCTACCGAATTTGAACAGCATCATCATAAAACAAGTAAAATAAACCAATGTGTTTACTGTAGACCGCATGGCAACAGTGGCCCGAGCGTTCGCAAGCAGCATCACGGACATTGTCAAGAGCCTTCCGAGAGCTTCGGGGGTTCTCACTATCATGGCTGTCCAGCGATACTTAGCCGACGTGGGCCGCTGACCAATCGATGAGCAGAAAATGCAACTTGAGTACGAAATGCTGTAACTCAGAACCAGCCGATTCAGAGTGCGCTTTCGTTTCGCTGTAAGACTTTCGGTGTTCAGGCTGCACCTTGCTCACTTTACAGCTCATCTAGTGGGCTACTCGATGGGAGTTGTTGTACTTCAAGTTGTGTGAGTGTCGTGAGCTTAACCCCAGCCCGTGCGCTCGCTACTTCTCGAGTCTTTCTTTGTGGTACCACCTACCTCCCCTCTCCTAATGTTGTGCCCCTCTATTCCACGTACGATATCTTAGTCCCGTCGCCCTGTATTATTTAGCCCGTTTCTATATTCAGATCCAACGATCAGCGTGCTTGTTGGTGTTTGCGCCACGATCTCTGGCGATCCTGACAATAGGCTATGGACCGAAGTCGTGGGCCCGCATTACTTAGGACGTGTCGTAGTTAGCATATTCAAAATCGGGCTTCATGCGCATGCGCACGGGGGGCATGTCCGGAGCAAGAAATTCATTATCGTATGCTCAGTATCACAAGCATCGCAGGAATTAATCTAATCTTCTTTATGTGTCCATGTATATCGGTACCTCAGCCCAAAGAAAGAAAGCGGAATCAGGACCTGAACATGCATCCCCTAGTCGCGGAGCATCCCCATATATGTCTGTCCCCATGCCGTGTTAGGGGCACACAGCTCCTCCCAGTCCGCTGTGCGAGAAGGAGAAGGGATCAATCTCTGCAGTTTGCGCCAGCACGTAAGATACGGGACGGGACATACCTGGTATTACTGCAGCTTCTTCTTCAGCCGTTTCTTTCGGTGCTTCTGCCATCACGACAGCAAATCCGCTAGACAGGAGGATCAGGTCTAAATCATGTTAATCTGTTGAAGCTGACGTACTGGTTGAGATGCCAGTCAATGTGACTAGATATGGACACGTGAGAACAGGTCTCGTAGCACTCTCGATGTAATCACTCACCAGTGAAGGAACCAAGGCCCGGGGTTATCCGTGACAAAACGGATGGTCACGTTGTCAGTAGTGCTGTTACCTATGGATACGACATCGCGCCGGACAGGATTCACGAAATTTGTCACATTGCTACCCGCGACCCTCACAACGTCGAATCGGTGCTGGAGAAAACGTTTAGTTAGAGACAAAAAGGGCGGAGTGAGCCACATACGCCGTGTAGGTGTATAGGGTGCTGAGAAAGAAAACGCACAAAGTCAGCATTGAACGCCGTTTTACAAACATACCACTTACGGGGAAACCAGGAGCTGCAACTGGGTTCGGGAAGCTTATTTCTACGACCTTATTTGGGGGAAGCTCATAAACACTTCCGTTGGGCAGCAGTTGCGAAGGATGTCTTGCTCCACTGAGAATCTGGAGGAGCACCGGGGTAGTGACATTGACGTAGGATACATTATTAAATGTAAAGAACCCCGCGTTGAAGCCCGGATCGAGTCGAAGGTTCACGTCCGCCTTTCCGATCTCAGGGATCCCGGGAGCGCCTGGGTTGATGAGTGGGTGAAGGTTGCCCTCATCGAACGAAAGTTCATACGGGCCAGGTGCTGATGTGGGATCTTGGTCTGGTGCCCCTTCGTATCGCAGGATAGCCAAATTCTGACCGCCAGCGAAGGTGGTGGATTGGTCGCTGGAGGAACGAATCCAGTAGTTTCCAACGGGTTGGTCTGCTGTAACAACTACGGAGTAGCGTTGACCAGCGAGGATAGGTATCGAGTCAACTTCCACGGGAAGTACTTCAATCCCGTCTACCTCGATAATGGTCATCCGGTGACCATCAATCGTGAAGTTGAATGAAGGATCGCACGACATGGCAACTAGGCGGAAGCGATATCTTAACCCCGGCTGAACATTGGTGACCGAGAGTGGAACCGATGGACCCCCAGCATAGCGACCACGGCCATTAATAAGGGTCGAATCCGCAGTCACCGCCCCGAAGATTTGGCCGAGTTGGATAGAAGGTGTATGATACCTAAATCCAGTTCAGCCCAGACCTTTTGTGGCATAGAAATTTGCTGACCAATCTGAGAGAGTGATAACCGTATTTTCTGTTTGGAATTATAAGATAGAGCGCAATCAAAAGATTAATGAGAACTTACCATCATCAACATCATACAAGTATGCTAAAGGGTCCTCGGGATCATAGATGACCAATGCCCCTCTGAGTCCGTCACAATACTGGGTTGAATAATGTGAGTGGTACCAGTATGTTCCGCTCTGACCGACAGCCCTGAATTGGGCCGTGAATGCTTCGTCTTGGCGGAGCGGGCACTGAGTGACATATGCAACGCCGTCGGCCCAGTTGGATTTGTGCTGAGAAATTCCATGCCAGTGCTTTGGGGGATACCTGAGGATGCGTTTTACGGAATTAGATGTATGATTGCTTACGATACTAGTTTCCAGAGGCATGGTATCGTCTGTGAGTTCATTAATAAGTTGAACAGAAAACTGATCATCCTAGAAAGGTATGAGTACACCTAACTAGATATCATCGGGATTCTCACCTTATTAGCCTGGATCAGAGGCCCAGGGAATACACCATTGGCAAGAGTCGCTCTGCAAGACGTCAGAGACGTACTGACAACAATAAACATTAACTCACGATCGGTTGTACCCATCTGGCGCAACGAAACCGTTCGCAATATAAAGTTGGCCCACAGGTCCAATCGCGCTCGTTGGTGTAACGGTGGATACGGGTAGCTCTGTGGCCGAGCCCAAAGTGGTGGAGACCGACAATGCATTAGAGACGTGGAACAGCGAGAATGCAAGGATAGATAGGGAAAACATTTTGAGTACTGTGGGAGGGGGTTGACGTGAACCAGTGTGTGCTACTTCGATACCCTTGCACTTCTTTTATATTCGACCAACATAAACTCAATCCGGCATGACATCGGACGTTGTTTCAGTGGCAGGTGGGGCTAAGCCTTCGGTTGCTTGCTCTATTCTAGTGCTGTACGGGTCGGGCTCTCATGACGCAGTGCCATGTTCATAAAACCGTGCGGGTGGCCATCGCCGTGCACTTGATGCAGATCTCCCCGTTTACAGGACTGGTAAATGTACCTGGAAAGGGCTGCACAGGGGGATTAGTTCGTAATCAGCGGAGGGAACTGGCTCACCACGACGTACGTGATGACTCAGCAGAATCATTTCGGTTATTGAATACATGCTGAGCAGTATGGCTAGGAACTGGCGCGCACCAGCCGACGGCTGGTGAGACAGTTTGGCACTGTAGCATCACAGTCACCAGTGATACCCCCCAAAATTCGAACGAGACAAACCAGAATTGCGAATACCCAGTTTCTGCTATCTAGAGTCAATCGCACGAACGCTCTCACTAAGTCGCCAGATAACAAGATTGAAAAACTAGCCTCACAGACACCAGATAATGATGGCCGTATATGGCGGCGTTCCCGAGCACAGGATTGCCGATACAGACGGAGCGTGCGCCGACCATATGGAGATATTTCCAACCGGAAGAAACAGTGACCGAGCGGAGTAGCTGCGGGCGAGAGCAAGCGCAGACCACACAACCCAACGGTTGGGGTGAATTTGTCTACCTTTCACTATAGCAGATAAAGGACGCATTCATCGAGCCATTGGCTGGTAGGGTGGCAGCTCGCCAGGGAACAACATTGGGGAATAACATGTCATTCCGAGCGTAGTGGGCGCATCAAATGTCGTCAATCTAGGCAACGAGCATCACACAAGTCAGTGCGTGCTCGGGCCGGTGAAAAGCGAATGGACTTGGGAATAGTATTATGGGAATACTCGAACCCCTGGGACCTCGAAACGAAGTCCACCTCGTAATGTGGAGTTGCTGTCCGAGCGGGTCATCTCTGATAGGCCTGTTGGCCGGAGTCGCTGGATGCAACAAAGTTAAGCCATCCAGAGGTCTATATATGAAACCGAATCTGGCTTATAGTGCGTACTACGTACCGTGGAGGAAGCTATCATCGCCATCGGGTCTAACCTTTGCGACAGGGAACGTTGTCCAACCAGCCCATCCTCGATATGGCATGAAGGCGGAGACAACTTTTCTACACCCGACTTCGAGGTCCGAAGGTCGAGGCCAAGAGTCCGCGCCCGACGTACCACTTCCGGAGCCCAGCGGCCGCACCGAGCGAGGGGTTCGTCGCATCAGCCACCCATAACTAGTAACCAGTACTCTGAAAACCCCTTTGACATGAGCTTTTGTTCGCTTTCTTTTCGGGTAAGACCCTTGAATATTTTCCTTTCTTGCTAGCCATCCTCCAGTCACAGCTCTTGCAAATGGCCTGGGGTACGGTTCAAGCGATAACGTTAGATGCGGCGTGTTTTCAGTTGCTAGGCCCCTATAGTGCTCTCCGTTTTCAGACACAAAGCGCTTTTAGTTTGGGTACCTTTATAATCCAGTGTGCTGGCACCCGGTCAGACCAACGTTTCTATGTACAACGGGGACCTTGAATTGTCCACAGGTTCGGTTCGGCGACGCCCCCCCGAAAAAATAATGATAGCGCATCATGACCAGATTCACGCGAGCAAGAGAGAGACCTATAGCAGGACGCCACTGCAAGCAATGGAGACCGCCATGACTGTACGATTTGTATAGTAGTGTGTAAAGTATGAAGGCACGGCCATGTTGGCATGGGAGTTCTAGAATATGAACGACATGGACACAGGAATCGGAAATTGGAGAACACTGGTGGAGGTGTATGGTAGAAACAGTCTACCGAACAATTAATCGCAAGGTGCGAATGATTAAGGTACACACGAAATGAAAGATAGTAGATGCAGTCCCTTTATGATAATCCAGACAAGGAGCTGAAGGTCGGTGGCATGGTGCTGATGTCCGTGTGGGAACTCGTTCTGCTGAGGCTGGGTGGGTCGGAGAGTGTCGGAGCCGCGCTCAAGTTGGTGAAGCTCGCGCTGGTAGAGATGTTGAAGGCGGTAAGATTGAAACTACCCGTAGTGTTGAACAGAGCGGTGGCCTCCCGGATCCTGGAAGGGCAGAGGTCGTTCCAGGCACCTGCCACCGACTGTTGTTTAGCTGCCCAGTCAAGCTGCCAAGGAATCTGGTCACGCACTCGGTACGACATTATTTTGCTGTATGGCGGCCGTGTCAGGAGCCTCCGCCATCACCACCGCAAACCCGCTGAAATCACGAGTCAGTGAACGGAGAAGAACGGCCAAGACACGTACTTAAATAAGTGGAAATCGATATGGCTAAGGAAGCTTCAGAACGGGCAGTCAGAATCTGTTAACAGCTACTCACCAGTGGAGAATCCATGGGCCAGGATTATCCGTTACAAACCGGAACGTGATGTTAGACCTTTGGGCTTCCGAGCCCATCGAAACGGTATCCCGTCTCAGAGGATCGATGAAATTCGGGGTGCTATTCGTAGCCGTGCGAATCACATGGAAGTTGTGCTGTAACCTTGCTCGGTAAAGAGACGACACCAATGGGGAATGACTCACGCCGTGGAGATGAATGCCGTGCTGTGGTGTTCATATGGTAGATTGCGGTCGATAGTGATAGATTGCAGTCAATGATGGGAACAAATTTATCATCGGGGATCACTGACCGGGCTACCCCTAGCGCCTCCAGGCGTGAGATCGTTGGCGGGCATATGAACCTCGATGACTTTGTTCCTCGGTAGCTCATAGACGCTGCCGCTGGGAAGAAGTTCCGTAGGATGACGAGCGCCACTGAGTATTTGAAGGAGAACAGGTGCTGGAGGGGGTCTGAAGCGAACTCCATTGACATTAAAGCTGTTGTTGAACCCAGGTACGAGGTTTAGGACAACATCCGCTTTACCCAGTTCAGGGGCGCCAGGAGGGGTGAACTTTTCAAGAGGATGCAGTCTACTCTCTTCGAAGTGTGCAACGAATGGTCCCTGATTCGTCGTTGGGTCTCGTGTCGGCGCGCCAGCGTAGCGCAATATCGCTGAGTTCTGCCCATCAATGAATGTTTGGTTACCATGGTTTGGCAACGCGCGTATCCAATAGTTGTCTACGGGCTGATTAGCTGCGACCACGATAGAGTATCGCTGCCCTGCAAGGACCTGGAGCCAATCAACTTCTTCTGGAATGGTCTCGACCCCATCAGCTTCGATGATCGTCATACGATGGCCGTCGATGGTGAAGTTATGCCATGCATCACAAGATGCACCAATGATACGGAAGCGATAGCGTTTACCATGCTCGACATTGACAACGGACAGTGGTGTTTTCGGACCTCCCGGGTAGCGTCCTTTCCCATTGATGGTGGTCGCGTTGGGAGTGAAGGGCGGTGCGATCTCCCGCGAGGGTATATGCCACCTATGTGTGGCATGTATGACGGGAATCTTCAAGAGCGATATGTAAAACTCACCAGTCCGCAAGGGTTATGATCGTGTTCTCTGTAAAAGTATGGTTAGCCTTGCAAGTGGGTCGAATAGTCAAGAATTGTGGACAAACCATTATCAACATCGTACAGATGAGCATGAGGATCATCAGGGTCATAGATGATCAATGGACCACGAAGTCCGTCGCAATACTGCAATTCGTGATGGGAGTGGTACCAATAGGTGCCCGTCTGATTTTCAGCGTTGAACAGATACTGGAATTTCTGGCCAGGTTCGATGGGGCATTGGGTTATGAAAGAAACGCCGTCGGCCCAGTTGGTTCTGTTCTGAAATATTCCGTGCCAATGCTGAAGACGAACGCTCCTTCATAAGACAGACACGAAACAAACGTCGAATGAACTCACGATTGTAGTCGTCAGTTCCATGCTGGGGTCATTCAAGTTGTTGATGACGTTGATTGAAAAATTGCGACCCTATTCTCGCGCGCATCATAATCCACGGCTGCCCAACGAGAAGGGTGATGAGCCACGAACCTTCTGCGCCTTGATGACCGGGCCGGGAAAGGTACCACCAGCCAAGGTAGCACTGGCGACGTGGGTCAGAAAAACGAGACGCATCACCAAAGATAACCAACCTTCGGGGGAATCCATCCGGGGCGATTACCTTGTTCGCGATCTCAAGCTCGCCGTTGGTAGCGTCGATGACACCCGGTGAATTAGATCCGTCAGACCCCGTACGGAGTCGAAAGCCGGGTTTAGATACGAGAGAGACTGCCTCCAATGAACGGACAACAGAGAGAAGAACGATCAGAGACGTCAACGAGAACGCGTGCATCTTGAGTGCGCCGATAATCGAGGTGGATTTGAGGGATCGCCGTACTCGAGGGCTGGTGGAGGACGACAAGTGGCGTTGCTGGAACTCTTCCTTTATACGTTGGAGCGAAGCCTCAGCTCATAGCGATGTCGTCGGTGCGATTCGAAACTGGGGTTGATGCAGATGACCCGTCATGTTAGATAGTAGACCGATCCATTCGACTGAGACAAGTACCATTCCAAACCAGATCTAGTCTCGACTAACCGTTATCATGATCCTGTTGAGTGGTGAATTTGAAAGCCCTCGTGTCGAGTAGGCTGGGAATGAGGTGACGAGAGTGGTACCATGAGGGTACAATTAATGTTCATTGTAGGTTGGTGGCGGTCAACTGCTAGATGCGGCAACAGAACGCCAACTCACAAGCTGAGCCCAAACCTAACCTACCCAGTTTATGTATGGGCAAACGAACCAAGAACTTATCGGGGCTATCTCATTTTGCTAAACAGGTTTTTCACCGAAATCCCGCAGCGGATTCATCCTCCAACGTCGCTGAAAGCTCATCCAGCCAACACCACGCAGTGACAATAACGGCGCAGGCGAACCTCCCTACTAACAACGGCAAATCCCCTCGAACTGAACTACTCACTTCACAATGGCATGCATGCGATGCGACTAGTCTTGTGCCACACTTCACAACTGCGTCTGAAGTTCCTGAACACCTACAAAAATGTACGGAGCCCTTCCGTTGGTCACGCACACGTATGGTCTCATCGTCCACCACACAGACTTCTCTCAGCGAAAACGCTATTTCAGCCTCTACGACGAAGGATGCTTGTTAGACGAGGAAGGGTGGTACAGCGTCACTCCGGAGCTGATCGCAGCCCAGATTGCAGAAAGATGCCGGTGCGATACGATCCTCGACGCCTTTTGTGGCGTTGGTGGAAACGCCATCGCGTTTGCCAAAACATGCGAGCATGGTACGCACGTACTGAAGTTGTTTCATCCCCACCTGACGCGCATTCCGTTAAAAGTGATTGCACTGGACGTCTCTCCAGTACGGTTGGCACTTGCAAGACACAACGCAGTCATATACGGTGTCGCCGATCGCATTGAGTTTATCCTAGCCGATTATATCTCATTTGCGCATGCGTACATTTCCCGGCCAGCTGGGAAGCGCCCCATCAATGTCGTCTTCCTCAGTCCACCCTGGGGAGGTCCAGGCTATATGCTACAGGGAAACAACGACACCGTATTTGTCGGTGAACAAACGGATGCTTCGCCTGAACACCACCCAGAATTCAGTCTTGCAAACATGAAACCCATTCATGGTGCCGATCTCTTCCGTCTAACTCGAAACATCACCCGCAACGTGGCGTATTTTGTCCCTCGAAATACGAGCCTAGACGAGATATCGGCATTGGTGACGGATGGCGCGACGCTGTCGTCGGACCAAGATTCGACGGAACTGGTAGAAGTCGAGGAGGAGTGGATGGGTGCCAAATTGAAGGCGCTTACCTGTTACTTTGGCGGCCTTGCGGATGGTCAGGAACATCTTTTCTAATCGCGATTGTACCCACATCGCAATCACCACTAGTAATATTAGAGCACAGGTGAGGTAAGTACAGAGACGCACACTCTAGCGATAATCCGTGATGAGCTAATATTTACTACTTCCGCCTTATGGGAAGCAACAGTAGAGAGTGCTGCGCGCTGAAGCGCCTATGTACATTCATGTCGAATGTTTCACGTCACCCGCTGACAGGTCATTTGAATGTTCGAGAACGATGTAAGAAGTACCAAGACTACTGAGGGTATGTAATTTGTAAGACTCCACTTTATCCACCACTGCCTCAGCCACGATTCAGAGGTAATATTTCTGACTCTATACGGGCTTGCTAGGTATATTTTCATTGGATCAGTTTAGACCGTGATATCAACGCCACGAGCATATATTGTTGGGGCAACTCTCACGAGTATCCCAGTTTACTGTCTGTATCGCCATCCAAACCGGACGGGGAATCGTAGCATAGAGGTTCCGAGACAACCTTTCATTTGTGAACACCGCAATATGTACGCGCAAAATGGAGTTGTACCTTGGCGACAGGAATGGTTCCTGGCAAGACCGTCTTTTTCTTAGCTGGGATCAGTCTTTTACCCTTCTAGGCAGGTTTCGAGAATATTCTCTCAGGGGTCTGGTAGTTTGCAAGAACCCATGCCCTAGCCTCGAGAGGGGGGCTCAACGTGATTCTGAAACCCACAAACAACTTGGTATCTGCATAAATGAATATATCACATTCAACATGACATCTTGTCCTGACTACCACGTATGTACCGCTGGGATGAGTACATGAACCGTTTACATAATTAACAAACTATCAAATAACATAAAAATAGTCCTTCCAGATCGGAAGGATCCCTCTGCATGCTAGTTCTCTGCATGCTGGTCGACTGTATCCTAATCCCATTGCCAGCGCATCAGCTAAAGTATCCTGCAATGTTCTCCCTTTGTTTAAATACGACTTGCATATCTAAACTGGTATGTCCGTCCATCTGTAAAGTGTGGACGATGAATGCGGTGGGGAGATGACTAGGTTGGCCATTGTAATCCAACGCTTCACCGTGACGGGCGTGACTGAAATAGTGCGCTGGAAAGCAAGAACGAGTCTGCGCTTCCCTCCAGCCCCCAAACCTCGGTCGTGAATTGTTGGCCGGATTCAATACGCGGTACGCGTTGGAGGTTCAAGATGAGGTGAGACGTCTAGGGAAAGGGGGAATCAGCATCAATACCCGAGCAGCCACAGGGCGGGATCAGCAAAAAAAAGGACGACGTACTCCAACGGAGATAACCATCGGAAGGAAGCTTCCGTCGATGGGTTAGGGGGTGCATCAAAGGATGAGATGCATGGCGGGACGTACAAAATCATCACAGTCGTCGCAGGACTGTTGTGCAGTATCAATACAAAGACAACCACGAGAAACGCTTGCGCGCACGTTGATTCAGCTCCTCAACTCGAAAAAGGAAGAAATTTAAATTACTCACAAGCAATACACCCGAACACCAACATACCATCGCGGATCGTCACCCAAGCAATGGATGTCCTGGGTTGAACGACGCGCTGCCGTTTGCGGTACGCCAACCACAAAAGGATGGCTTGTGATGTGAATGTGCCGCCAACAAACACGATGAGTAACTTTGGTATCTGGACCATCATGCAAGCAGAGTCGTATGTAATCGTGGGGACGGTCGATAATATGGTAATAACTGTCGTCAAAAACTCTGCAAAAACAGCACATGTTGCGAATATGCAACTCCATGTGTTCCGCCCGTATAGCGCATAGACTAATCGCATCGTCAGGATGGGGAACATATGAAACCCAGCAGGTACACACTTCGGAGGAGCAAGACGGCATCAAGGCAGAGCATGAGCAATGTGACCGCTGTCATCTCGAGGGCACGATATATTCGACAATTTTGAAGTGACATGGCATGATTCTCGAAGTACACCACTTGAATTGCGAACACCCCGCTAGGCTTGTGTGATCGGATCCACTCCACAGAATGAAGTAAACGGACACTCACGTCTGTACAAGCAGCCCAAAGTATTTCCCAAAGATATACAGCCACTTGATATAGGCCATGCGTGACATACTAGTGCACAACAGAAATCACGTTCCATACGGTTTCGCGTAGAAGAATACAACGACGCACGGCCAGATAAAAGTGACTTCATCATCGAGTCTGATGAGCCACTCCCAGACATTGACTAGCCAAGAAGCGGCTAAGATAGTGCTTAGGGACATATGTGCGACGGACACGGGCAGCTGTGTTGCTCACCTGTAGCGTACCCGCAGACTTGGGCCAGTACCTTGGGTTGCGAAAGTGCTGTACCCATGCGGCGTCCTTGACCTCGTTCCAGTGGCTTGGTTAAGTAGGAAGGCCACCTTCCTTGCCGTTCTTCTATCTTCAGTCGCGATTAAATTCCTTACACACCTGAGTGGGTTTGAAAGGTCCACTTTCAACGATAGTGCGCATGCGCAACTAATCGTGGCCAAAAGTGCGGACAAACGTGGTTTATAGCTGACTGTATCATATTAGCCTGTGAAGGTAACGTTACAGCTCCCATCCGGTCACCCCGCGACCAGCGTTTGACAGCGACAATGGCAGAGAGTTTGGGTCGGCTGGGAGTATTTCCAGATCGTGGCGCAACGCCTTGCCAAATCGGGTCATTTTGAGTCGGAGATTAAAATGGCACTACTTTTTGGTTGACGCTTTTCGAAGGAGAACAAGGTCGTGAAACCGACCAAGTGACAAACACGACCAGCTCTCTGAAACATTCGTTGCTCCTGAGCCTTGGGTAGGTGTACTCAAAGTATACGCACGTTTGGCAAGCCTGGACATATTTAATATCCGCCCCAGGGCCATGGTATGACATGCATACTACAACCGTCATTGAATACCTTTCAATGACGGCTGTAGTATGCATGGATTAATCCCGGGTATAGAGTCCGACATCCCGACATCCCGAGTAAGGACGTCAAATCTACACCCGACGTCGGCTCTGAACCTCCATCATGATATACACGTTCGTTATAGCTGAGCATCATTCAGCTAAGGCCTGGTGACTCATCTGAGCTGACACACCCAATGTCATGTCATACCCCTCACGACGAAACGTCCGCCTGTTCAATATTAATGCACACCGACGTGATGGAAGCATATATCGTCGATGGGTGACTCCCCATGACTCGTAGGTGGATGTTCACTGAAAACCGATCTGCAACCCAGTTCGAAGCCACGGCCCATTGCTCGGTTGGGTGGCGCGTCGTGGAAAAGCGACTATTTACGCGCGTTGAACAATCGGCAACACCTAGCCACATAAAAAAAACATGTGGAGCGCGACGCCGGGTAAGAGAGACATGATACACGGATCAGACCGAAGTGCATACGCACTGGAATATGAATCGCCATATTTGGTGCCAGGTGAGTCACAAAAACCCCGCGAAGTCAACACTTTCGGACCTGAAACACAGGTTGCGGCGCTCGTTTAAACCGCTAGAAATCGTGGATGCGGCACGGGAAACAGACCATAGGTCGTAAACAACTTGAAACTAACCTCGTCGAATATGGCTAGAGTTGGCCGTCGTGGACAACGAAATGGACATTCTTTGTGGAGGGTGAGGACAACGGTAGAGAGCGCTCAGTGTGACTAACGCAGGGACGTCGTGACTACCGACTGCCCACGCGATACGACTGCGTCCATCTGTCTGCCGATTGATGCGAAATGGAGGGCAGCTAAACAGGACAAAGGGAACAGAGGTTGTTGTTGAGGTGAGTCAGATTTGATTGCTGTAATTCGAAGTGTGCGTCTTCTGAGTGTGCGTCTTGTGACGACACTGATGCTGACAATAGAACAAGAAACTTCCCCGAGAACCAAGAAAAGAACAAGGACTTTGGGCAAGTATCTGTTTCACGTGCCTTATATCGTGTAAACTGTGACATGCGTCACACGAGAGACAAAGTGGATTGTACCTCTGATGATGGGCAGTACCTCGACGACGATTTTCTGGTAGGCGAGCCACAATCGACACGTGGATGGTTCAAACTGAACACACTGCTGCTTCCTTGAGCGGACGAACAGGACACGATGTCGGATCTGTTTCCGTTAAGCTCACCGGGATTGCCACACCGGATAATTTGCACCCGCAGCTGACTCAACCGACAACCAAAGGCAGCATAACGACAAAAGAAATATATCCATTTGTACGTCGCCGAGCGGGGCTGACTGTTGCTGGGCCAGTGGGCAAGCGGTTGGATAGAAAATTTAAGTCACAG
>QFEI01000626.1:0-44615 GCA_003316145.1 Neoboletus magnificus | reverse complement strand
GGGGAGCGGAAGCAGAGGAGGCTTCCGAACACCGAAGATCGTGAAACGCATGAGATCCACCATGGCGCACGTGAGCTTTTCCTTTTCCTTCGCCGCAACGGAAGGGAAACTCACGGGATAGTATGGTGGTGGACCTTGTTCCCACTCATTTGCAGTGTCGATACCCAGGACTTCCTCCTTTGTGAGTGCTTTTGGAGGTGTCGCCGGTACCGATGCCCCGTGCTCTTGTCCTTGCGTTTGGCCTGAAGGTGTGGCCGGTCGTCCTTCGACATCCCGGACATGGGATCTCCGGGTTGCTGCACATTCCCAGCAGAGGCCGCAACAGCCACAGAATACCACCAGGCCCACTAAACCGGCTGTACGAACCATGAACGAACTGAACTGCATCTTGCGAAAGCACACGCCAAAGAAAGGGACAGACCGAGCGCAATTGCGATATACTTGTAGTTGCCGACGTAATCGCCGGATTGGGTCGGGGTCGGGGGCGGAGGCTGAGCATGCACGCTTTGTGGGGTCATGGCGAAGAGAATGGTGAGTAGGGAGAGGAAGATGGGTGCGGGGACGCTCGTAGGTGGGCGTAGAGAGGGGCGCATGTCTCTGGATGGTTTGTGGCAAGTTGTGCTGGTGTGCTGAGGCTCCGGCAAAATCCTCCCCTATTCACCCCTTTCCTACCGTTCTGGGTATGTTTACCAATCACATTCACCGATCGATTGGGTTGACGAATTCAGTACTGTTCGCTACTGCATCCACGGGTGCATTTATTGGCGGATAAGATTGGAACGGAGTGAACGGATGACAAGTGTACAACGGAAAAGGTTAGCGTGTATGTAGGTCTATTGGGATCTGTGTAACAAATGCACGACCATGGAGTAGTCTCCAAGTAGAGCTGCGTGAACAGTCCGGAACGAAGTGTTCGATCGTGGTCGCACAGAAGAAAGCGCAAGTGGCGCCAAATCCAAAGACAGGAAGAAGCCTAGTCAGTTGAACTACGTCACCACACGGAGCAAAATTCGACCATCTGCCCCGACACTTCGACACCGTCTTGCATGCCGTTCGCGACGACCAGCGCGCTTTTACTGAAGCCAAACATCTCACGCCTACCACTCAGACTGCGAAATGGGTGTGCCGTCGTAGCTGTTGCCCGCCATACTCTCCAGCATCCTACTCTACCTTGTGCCGCGCACGGACCCGGGCGGCGACTGCAAGATGTGCGCAGCTACGCTTCTCAGCAGCCTCCTGGTGGTATGGGCGGTGGGGGAGGTATCCCGAACTTTCTGTTTCAACAACCTCGTCAAAAGGGAGAGACGTTGAAAGAATACGTGAGTCTGCGGAATAAGAAACACGTCCCAGTGTCATTGACATCTTTTGCAGAGCGTCGATCTTACAGAAATGGCGCGTAACGGGAAGCTTGATCCTACCATTGGGCGAGACGAAGGCATGTTGTTGATCCTTTTCGCCTACCCCTCGCACTCATGCATGCGTGTTGCAGAAATACGCAGGACGGTTCAGAGTGGGTAGCTTTGACATCGCGTTATTGTATACTCCTTTCTCATACTCGAAGTTCTATCCCGGAGAACCAAGTCCAACCCGGTCGTACGTACATTGCTACCTTCACCCGGTACATGCTCGATCAAATTCGTTCCAATAGCTCATCGGACCTCCCGGGGTAGGAAAAACGGCAATTCTCGAGGGTCTTGCAAGTCGGATAGTAGCCAAGGAAGTACCAGAGGTGTGTCAATCATGACCTGGTTTCGGTGTACGTCGCGCTAAATTGTATTCCAAGTCCCTCCAAGACAAGAGAGTGCTATCCTTGGACCTCTCCGCCGTCATGGCAGGCTCTGGCATTAGGGGCCAGTTTGAGGAAAAGTTCAAGGCACTCATTAAGGATATAGAAGACGAGGTGAGCGTCTTCTTCGCACTCTTGCTTGAGTGATTCATGGGACGCTTAGCCAGGCTGGTGGTATCATTTGCTTTATCGATGAAGTCCGTGAGTATCGTCCCTCGTCATCGCGTTGACAAGGTGCTCAAATTAATGCTAGACACATTGTTCAATCTTGGGAAGGCAGAGGGCAGTATAGATGCAGGACAAATGATCAAACCTGCCCTTGCGCGGGGCTTGCAACTCGTCGGGGCCACCACACGTGAGTTCACACTGTTTCGTTCGTTCATTCTCTAAACACCATACGTAGCCGATGAGTATAGGAAAACGATCGGCAAGGACGCAGCTCTCGAGCGAAGATTCCAACCAGTACAGATCCAAGAACCAACGGTCGAAGCTACCATCTCGATCCTCCGCGGTTTGAAGCCTAAATATGAGGTGCACCATGGTGTTGAAATTGCAGACAGCGCGCTGGTGACTGGTATGTCTTGGTTCGATTTTATACTCTTTACCTGACTCCCTCTACAGCTGCGGTGTATGGTGCGCGGTATATATCAGACAGGTACCTTCCGGATAAGGCAATCGACCTTGTGGATGAGGCTGCATCCGCCTTGCGTCTCGCCCAGGAGTCCAAGCCTGATGAGCTTGAGGCTCTCGACCGAGAGATTGTGACGTTACAGATCGAACTCGAAAGTCTCAAGAACGAAATCGACGTTTTCAGTGTCGAAAGGCGGACAAAACTCGAAAGTGATCTTCGCAAAAAGCGAGAGGAGGCACAAGAGCTGACCGCGATATGGCAGAATGGTATGGTTCTCGAAGTCGACCGCTTCGCCAACGTTGATTAAGAGGAATGTGACAGAGCGCGCTCGACTCGATCGTATCAAGGACCTCAAACAGCGCCTTGAAAAGGCCAAACATGAGCTCGAGGTCGCACAGCGGCAGGGCCAGTACGAGAGTGCCTCTCAACTTCGTTTTGGTATCATTCCCGATCTAGAACGCCAGCTTCCCAAGGATGATGAACTGAAGGAGGACAACGTGGAGAGTCCCCTTGCAATGCTCCACGATAGGGTGACAAGCAATGACATATCACGAGTCGTCGCTAAAGCTACTGGAATTCCTGTCCAAAACCTCCTCCGCGGCGAACGTGAAAAGCTGGTCCATGTCAGTCATTTCGCTTTGTTCCCCCAATCATCCCGGTGATGCATGATGCGGTCTAGATGGAAGATGCGCTCAGGCAACGCGTGGTTGGCCAAGATCATGTTGTATCGGCCATTAGTGACGCCGTTCGAATCTCGCGAACTGGGCTACAGGCACCGAATCGACCGGTGGCTTCGTTCTTATTCCTTGGACCCACAGGTGTTGGCAAGGCTCGTCTTCATCTGCGGATCCCTGCCGAATATGCCCCTAACGGAAATCCCAGACCGAGCTTTCGAAGGCCCTTGCAGCGTTTTTGTTCAATGACGAACAACGAGGATTGTAAATCTACTTTTTCGACAGCGAGTATTGGTCTGATATTTACTTTCTTCAAGGATTAACATCAATATGTCAGAAGTAAGCCTCGTATTTGAAGCAAGGTAGTATCTGAGGCATTGGTTTTACAGTATCACGATCGACATACCATATCGCGTCTGATTGGGGCTGCTCCTGGATATGTTGGATTTGAGGAGGGTGGTGAGCGTTTCCCCGCTTCCGTCATGCCCCATCCGAGCCCCGCCTGAACAACCCGCAGGACAGTTGACAGAAGCCGTTCGAAGAAAGCCCTATGGTACGTTTACTTTGAATCCTTGGGGTCTGTCAATATGATGACCATTTCGGAAAGCTGTAATCCTTTTGGATGAGCTCGAAAAGGCCCACAAGGTTTGCAGATCTTTGGTCCCGATAGATGTGCTGTTCACCAACCGATTAATCATGATTGGTAGGACGTGGCAATGATCCTTCTTCAGATTCTTGATGAAGGAAGTCTTACGGATAGTCAGGGCCGTAAAGTCGACTTCAAGGTCTGTCACCTGTTAGCCATCGAGCCGCTGACCGCCTCTTGTACTAACTAAAGCAATGCATCAGAATACGATCGTATGTCTCACGAGCAACCTCGGCAGCGATATCCTTGCAGACCATTCCTCCTGTGACGCCAACGGCATCGTCACCGAAGCTGCCAAAGCCGAAGTTATGGAACGAACGTCAGAGTACTTCCCCCCAGAATTACTTAACCGCCTCGACGCAATGCTAGTGTTTAACAAGCTCTCGCGTGGCGCCATTTTGGACGTCGTAGCTCTGCGGTTGAACGACGTCGCGGAGCGATTGAAAGATAGACGGATCACGCTCGACGTGGACGAGGCTGCTCGAGCGTGGTTGGTGAGGAAGGGGTATTCGGAGGTGTACGGTGCACGTGCCATTGCACGAGTGGTGCACACGGAGGTGCTGTTTCCGCTTGCACAGAAGCTGTTACGCGGCACGATACGGTACGTGTATCATGCCAATTCGGCGTGAGACGATCGGTGATTGACGGGTTGGTTCAAACGCGCACCTTGCGTCAACAGGGATGGTGACACCGTGAATGTGAGTGTGGCGGCTGATGCAGAAGCACTGCATATTCAGGACAACCATCGTGCGGAATCGGAGGATGCGGCGTCGCGTTTGGACACGGCGGCGACTGCGTGAAGATCGAGGATACGACCGTACGGGTGCTACTCGAGAAGTTATCACGAGATCTGGTTGTTATCTCCGTAGCTAGTGTTGCGGGAATTCTTTGAATTAGCGGCGCCGGGTTGTCGGTCCATCACGGCGGCCTTTTTTTTTTATCGTGGTACGTGACGCGTCACGGCCACGGCTTATTACATGTATCAACACATACACATTTTGACCGGAACGAATCGTGTTAACGTTGAACCTCGCCCGCAGTCAGCCCCACCTTCAAAAGTCTCGTGAGTCGACCTCTAGGCATCTGGGTGGGCATCCGCAAGTCACGACGTAATCGCCTCCAGTGTGCAGTCAGATGAGCTCCAGTAGGGCCTCCCAGGGATGGGGTCCAATACGCTCATTGTTGGCCCTGGCGCCACTTTTCTTGACGTTGGGACTTTATACGCTGTATCAGCAATTTGGTGAGTCGCCTGCGTCGGGGGTACAAGGACCCTGTGCTCTGGGATGGACATGTACTAACGTTGACTAGCCTTGCCTACACCCAATGTCCACCCGTAAGCCCTCCGTCGGTAATACACCCCGCTCATCCATGACCATGGAACACCCCTAGATATAACCTACAAACGGGCCTACCTCATCCTTCCGAAGCCACCATTCTGTCCTATGCCAAATACCTCTCGGAAGATATTGGATACCGCACTCCCGGTACACGAGAACACGCAGAAGCGGATGCATGGATGGTTCGCAAGGCAGAGGAGATCAAGCAATTGTGCGAGGAAGTCGTGAACAAGGAGAAAGGTCGGAAACTCGAATGTGAGGTTTGGAGGCAGGAAGGGAGTGGAAGTCACCGGTGAGTCTGAACCGAATCCACTCGTATCTCCGCTGTCTCTTCTCAGTCCGGCTGCGCTTGTGTACAGGTTTGACATGATGAGCACGCGACTTTATAAAACCTATGTCAATCTGTCGAATATCATCATCCGTATTTCGGACGGTACCGAGCGCGGTAAAGCGTCCGCTGTGCTCATTAATTCGCACCTCGACAGCACGCTTCCGAGTCCGGGAGCTACCGACGATGCACTTGCTGTAGGGGTGATGCTCGAGTGTGCAAGAGTGTTGGTGGAAACGAAAGGATGGGAACCAACTTACTCGGTCATACTTCGTGCGTGTTTGAAGCGACCATCCTTTGTTTGATTCAAAGATATACAGTCCAACAGTGTTCAACAATGCGGAAGAATCTTTGCAGGATGGTTCCCATTTGTTCTCGACGCAACATCCCATTGCCCCTACGTCAGTCTTTCTCGACGGACTTACCGCGGGCGCTGTCTAATGCTGGTCTGTTCTAGTGTGCGGGCAGTGGTGAACTTGGAAGGTGCTCACATACTCTTTAATGAGAGCACAACAGCATACTAATTCGAATGAGTTAGCGGCCGGCACTACTGGTCGTGAACTGCTCTTTCAAGCCACATCAGAGGAAATGATTGAAGCATATTCTCATGTTCCTAGGTGCGTCACTTGGTGCCAAGTACATTGTCTATACTGATTCTGCATCGCGCGACTTAGACCCTACGGGACAATATATGCGAATGAGATTTTCAGCTCAGGAGTCTTGCTATCCGAGTATGTGATTTGGACGTCGACGTTGAACGCATTCTTTCTAACTGAGATGTCTGGATAGTACCGACTTCAGACAGTTTGAGTACTACTTGAATGTCACTGGATTAGATGTAAGTTCACGTGTTGTGTCGCCCGCATCCGACATTCTCGACTGACTTTGATGGTGTAGATGGCCGTCGTCGGAAACAGCTACATGTATCACATGCGCGGGGTATGACTCTTTGGGCGTTTCTTGTTGTCAACATCTCATTTATACCACCCCAGGACTTGGTCGAAAACATACAATCTGGCGTTGCTCAACACATGGCCGACAATTCGCTTGCACTCTTACGCTTCCTATCCTCCGACGCATCGCCAATCCCACGCCTTGAACATGGCTTCGCTCGCCCACGAACCGTCTTCTTCTCCAACCTTGGTCTGTTCATAGTATATTCATTTACGACGGCGAAGATCATGTACGTGACGCTATTCGCTGCTTCCTTCTATCTCGTTTGGGCGACCAGGGTCAAGCGGGTATGGACGGCTTTGGGTGCGGTGGTTTCCGCCTTTGTCGGCGCTTTGATTGGGGCAAATGGGGTAGCGTTTGTCATGACCAATGTCCTCCACAAGGGTATGAGCTGGTTTAGAGCGGAATATTTTCCGGTGATTTTGTACGCTCCTGCTGCGATCGTGGGTACGTGGTAGAAGTTGTAGGCGCGTTTGGGACATTCTCTGATTTGGCGTTGAACAGGCGCATTGATCACCCAGCTGCCGTTTAGCGGGACCAGTGCTGACCAAACGCTCGAAAGGTCATTGCTGGCGGCGTTATTACTCTCTCAGTCTGGCCTTGCTGCAGTGGCTCAGCTTTTCAATATTGGTTCTAGTGCCGCCCCTTTCCTTGGTGCAACAGGCATGTTCGCGGCTCTTGGTGTCGATGCCTTTTTGGCATGGAATCGACGAATCTCAGCTGTGAAGCGTAGATCCAATGAGGATGGCACACACAAAGTAACCGAGAAGCGAGCGCTTGATGGCACGGCTCAATCAGATGTGTCGCTCTGGACATATGCTATCGCGATGGTCATCCCGCTCACAACCGGCATACAGCTGCTATCTGCAACGCTAGTTGTCTTCGTACCCTTAGTATGGTTCTATTCTCTCTTGCATGATCCTTGGCCATGCTGATTTGTGAATCTTAGACAGGTCGCATTGGTGGAGACGCACCTAGCGAGTTCATCATTGCATCCATCGTCACTGTCCTCGGCGCGTTCATGATTTCATTCGGTGTTCCATTTGCACACCGGTTCGGGCCAGCCACACTCCGACGTGCGTTGGTCCTCGCAATCCTTGCACTTGGAGCAGTTATGGCGTTCTTTTACAACCAGGCGCCGTTCGACCAGAAGCATCAAAAGAGGTTGTTTGTGATTCACATGGAAGACGTAAGCCGATTTTCCCTTCCTGTTGTTGTACGCATGTCCCAGTTCCTTTGTACGGGAGCGGTTGATCGCAAGGTCCGGGCTCTTTTCACTCCAATGACACATTGATCCCTACGATCCGCATGTACACACCCTTTACCCATGCTGACAATTTGTCTACATTTATAGTTAGTTACCCAAGAGCAACATCTCCACATAGCAGCTGCCGATGGTGCTCCGGGATTAGATGACCTAGTTCACGGTATCGCGGATAAATTTGGCGAGGACGATATTCCACCAAAGGCGATCGTCATGGACGATTATAATAATGACTGGGATACCCTCTATCCATTCTCAGCTGTGCGTACTTCACCGGCTGTGTCTCCCATCCTAGTTGATGACCACTCCTCTCGTCAAACAACCGGAATCAACTCCGCAATACAGTTCCTTTCCCCATTCAAAATTGATCTCCCACTGGACCCTGCTTACGTCGCTCCCTGGCCTCCGGAGGAACGGTTCACCGTTACCGCCGTGAATGATACCATCGACGAGCTGGCAGGCACAAGGAAGCTCACCCTCAAGATTGATCATCCTGGGATCATATGGACAGGTGAGATCGGCGTTCGTTTCCGGCCAGACACCCGCTAACATTCCACCACATTCCTAGTCATCGCCTTCGATGCCCATGTGCTCGAATGGACATTGGACAACAATCCTCCAAACGAGTTTGCACGCCATCACATCAAAGAAGCGTCTTTTTACGGCACGGATACGTGGGCGGTGTCGATGACCGTCAAGCATCCTCCGGTCAGGGACGAGGAGAGTGCTAACACTAACGAGAGCGCGACTCTCAAGGTCGATTTCATCGGCATCCAAGAGAAACGGATGTGGCCTGGAAAGAGGGCAGAATCCGATGGAAGTCCAGCCATGCAACTTTTCAAAGTATTTGATGCATGGATCGGAGAAAAAACCGGCGGAACCGTAGATGCCATGCTACTCGGCTGTATTCGTGGTGAGACTGCCGTTTGAGCTATAAATGGAATTATTTTAGATGCTGCTGTCATTTGTCTACAACGCCGGGAAGCAGGTTCACCACAAATATAGTAAGTGGTGCAAGATGTGTTTTGGGGCAGTTGGTCACGCAATACAGTTATAGATTGCCCCTTGATGAAATAAAGCGGCCCATGAGGAAGGACAGCTCACTTGTCCGGTCACTTGAATCCCCCCAGCCCTTGGTGTCCGAGGAGTGTTGTGTACCCTGCTTGCATTACCACCCGGAGGATTTTGTCGGCTAATCGTTCCAGGTACCATCAACCCCGTGGCCACTACTCCTAGAGGACTCCACCCACCAGAAGAAGCGGCATACTGCGCAGACAAATCACGTGGGATACGTAGAACAACAGAACCACGATGCTCAGATTCTTCCTTCAAGCCGCCCGCGACGGGCGCCTGGCCTGTGTTTCACCATCTCCGATGCATTACAGATTTCAGCACACCTCATGATCACTCGAGTCATTTACAATTGAAATCAGTCGACAGACGGTCAAAAGCAGCATGTCGCGCGGCAATCCGCGCAGACAAACCACGGAGGTAAGCGGAAAAGTGGAACCCTAAGGCAGAACCATTTTTGCGCTCTCACTCAGTTTTCAGATCAGATCGGATGAAGGACAGGTTAAAAGGGCCACCTTGGATCGACTGGGTCAGCTCGACTCAGTCTCTCTACAGCTCTTTTACAGCTCAGTTGAGGCTGATCGCCGGTGATTGTCACCATGCGACCCACGTGCTACCATGCTCCGGTGCTGGGTTTAGTCTGTCTGTCTATAGCCTCAGCTTTTGCTGCTGTTCTAGGCCCCGTGGCGGAGTTGGATATCGTCAACAAAGTTATTGCTCCTGACGGTTTCTCCCGATCGTAAGTGGCGTCTACTGTATTCAGAGAACTGAATCGATGTCCCTCAGAGCTGTACTTGCAGGAGGGACGTTCCCAGGACCGCTGATTACAGCCCAGAAGGTAAAGGTTTTTCTATATCGGTAGGGACTTGGTCCTGACATTTTCTGCTTCTGAAGGGCGATGTATTCAAAATCAACGTGGTGAACCTACTCAATGACACGTCAATGGACACTAACACGAGCGTGGTCAGTGTGACCAAACGTTTTTCAGTACAACTGGATACTGAATCAATGGCAGCACTGGCATGGCATATTCCAGAGAGTGTCAAACTGGGCTGATGGCGCTTCGGGTGTTACTCAGTGTCCCATAAAACCAAACAGAAGTTTTTTGCATCAATTTATTGCACCGGACCAGACCGGTACATACTGGTATCATGCCCATGATTCGGTGCAGTACTGCGATGGACTCAGAGGACCGCTGGTCATATATGACCCAAACGACCCATATCGAGGTTTGTATGACGTGGATGATGGTACGTGCGTCTGTTCGAGCTGTTGGTCAACGTGTTCTTAAATCGATTAGCGACCACCGTGATCACCCTTTCGGACTGGTGTGTGATTCAATGCTTTCTTGTGATGATGCGTGCTCAACTGTCCTTACGCAGGTATCATGAACCTGCCTCGACGGTGGCTCCCCCATTTACTGCGGATGCGACGCTCATCAACGGACTCGGCCGGTATGCGGGCGGGCCGCTATCCCCGCTCGCTGTCATCAATGTTGAGCAAGGGAAACGTTATCGTTTCCGTATTGTGGGGACATCGTGTGACCCGTGGTTCAATTTCACGATCGATGGGCATCCAATGACGGTCATCGAAACGGACGGTAGTGCGACGGAGCCCTTGGTTGTTGACTCGTTGGCCGTATTTGTAGCTCAACGCTATTCCGTCGTGGTAACCGCCAACCAGACCGTGGGCAATTACTGGATTCGTGCGTTATCTAACCAAGCCGGCCAGACATTTGATGGTGGGCAAAGCTCGGCCATCTTGAGGTACGTGGGTGCTCCGGCAGAGGACCCCACAACATCGCATGGACCATATGTGCTCCCATACGAGGATAGTAATGCTCACCCTTTGGTCGCCCCCGTCGCACCCGGTATTCCAGAACCAGGCCAGGCAGATGTGAACCTCAATTTGATTCCTCAATTTAACTCAGCCGGTCTCTTCACGATCAATAACGTCTCGTATTCCGATCCGCCACTACCCGTACTATTACAAATTCTAAGCGGTGCCCGTAACCCGACTCAGCTACTCCCAAACGGCAGTGTCTATGTACTTCCACAGGGGAAAGTCATCGAAATTAGCGTGCCTGCAACGGACCTTTCTCCGGGTGGTGCAATTGGCGGACCGGTAAGGCTTGGTCTCGACTTCTCGGCATGTCATTCACAAGGATTTATTTGACAGCACGCGCTGCATCTCCATGGTGTATGGACTTCTCAATACCTATTGTGTGCACGAGACTAAGTTGATGATTCTTTGTAGCATCAATTTTATGTTGTCAGAGCTCCTGGAAGCAGCACGTACAACTTTGCGAACCCCGTCAGAAGGGACGTCGTATCTCTTGGGTTGCAAGCGAATAACGACAATGTGACTTTGCGCTTCACGACGGACAACCCCGGACCGTGGTTCCTCCACTGGTAAGTCGATCTCACACGGCTAAACTTGCAGACGTTCACGGAGGACTTGGTATTAGTCACATCGACTTTCATCTCCACCTGTGCGTATCCGTGGCTCTGGACCTGGTTTGTTGTTGACCTTGTCTTGATCAGGGGATTTGCTGTCGTGATGGCAGAGGCACCCGCTGAAGCGGCTGCGCAAGAAAGCCAAGTCGTTCCTAGTAGGCTTCTCGTGTGCATTTTTTCTCGTATTGTCTTTTTGATCCTCGGGTTGTAGGCTACTGGGAAGAACTATGTGACTGAGGCCGAGTTTGTTCTGATGGACGTTGATCTTGCTTGGTACCCATACTGTTGTATGGTCACATCACCGTTTATGTCACGCCACTTGATGATTTCGATGTACTCATGCACTCGATTGCTATCCAAACTGCGATTTTGATTGTATTAAGAGAGTCGTTCTGACCATTGGTGTGTCTATTTGCGTGGCAACTTAGTATGTACTAGCTTCAGGTCCCGCAGCTGCAGTATCAGCGCAAGTTTTCCAGCTCGTCAACGAGTTCAGTGTGGGAAGGGATGTCGCGGTGATAGTTTAGAGAGTTACGTACAATTGATATCAGGGAATGATTACGAAGTTGGGGTCTATTTGGGCCCGGGTTACTTACAACCTCAAGGAGACGGTCCCAGGCTTTTATTCAACCAGCCTCTGGACCCGTGCAAGCCGAGAAATGCAGTCCGGTCAGCCCGGAGCCAATGGTCATTGCGACCGCAACGAGCCGGACAACCCTGCCGCAATTCCAGGCTTCGCACGCGCTTGGGAATCAGCCCCTCGAGTCGCGTCCTCTGTCCGACATCCGTCCACACTTCCCGACACACAATCGTATCATGAAGCGATTGAACCCCAAGCAATTTTTGAACTCGATGAAAGACAGAAAGATGGTTCGATAGAGACAATCTTGGTCGTCCCATTTGGCTGCAAACGATGCAGATCGCTCAAACAGGCTTGCTCCCGCACGCGACCAGCTTGTGTGCGGTGCAGGAAAGCAGGGCTACCAGGGTGTGAGGTTCTCCAGGGAGGCTACCAGAGGCTTCCTGGTCCCAAGGTCGGAAAACCCACGTTGATGCGGAAGCAGAGTGGCAGCGCCACTTGCGAAGGCTCAAAGTCTTGTTCCCCCGCCCCCCAAGGGCCTACCACGGGTCGGTCGCGCGGTAGGCGGATTGCTTCCGAAGCGGGATTGTCGTCGCGAGCTCTGCCATCCAACTCCGACTGGTCAATCACTCCTGGGTCAAAACGTTCTTTGAGTCCTGGATCCGACACTGATCCGCCGCGAAAGAAACCATCGGCCAAGACTACTTCGCGAAACAAAAGGACACGTCGCTGCACGGTCGTAACATCAAAAGCAGTGGATATCGAGTGCTCTGGGACATCAGCATTGGATCCTTCGGCGCAAGCGGTACCCACGGTGGTACCAGCCGACGAACATAGTGCCCTGCAATGGACGTTTGTATACAACTCGCGTGGACGAGATGAAAAACCCTCCTCGGGGCGAAAACTCATGGACTCCATTCCATCTAACGCTCCGATTCCACGAGTCTGGACAAACGTGAGGTTAACGCGAACCCTGTTTCGAGCATTCAAGGCTAATATTACTGTTTTAGTCACTTCATGGGCTTCTGACAGTATTCCCCGAGCTCGCGAAAGCATCCGTTGGCTTTTCCTGGTTTCAGTCCGAAACCCCAATACTCTTACTTGATACTAATTACGCCCAAGGTCATTGGATAAACGCTACTACACTAAGCATTGACCTGTGAGCCCTCTTCCTTCGTTCGTCGGCCATTCGTAAATCAATGGCATACTTGTACAAGGTTATGGGATTTTTCCTGTTATGATTTTGAGCTCGAATCTACCATTAAATCGGACACTGAGAACCCCACCCAACTTCATTCATGTCAACCAGTGGTGCATTCCCCAGAAAGCACCCTCGACTGCGAAGCTGATACGATGGTAGAACATTTCTTGGACGGGGTCCATACGTTAACATACAAAACATCCAGGGTTTGCGATATTCGTATCCGCCACCTGGAACCGGATTAGCTTCAACGTGTATGGCGGTTTCCACACACTCAGTAACGTCTAGCACGAGAATAGTGCCCCCAGGTGACACACCACAAAACGAACTATATATATCTCAAGGTGCCTGCGAGTGCCCTGCTAGAGGGAGGAGTTCGATCCACAATGCAATACCAAATGACTCGGTGTCGGCGGTCCACTCGACCCAGCTATATCCCTCCCATCCACATTCCCCTCCAGGGAATCCGCTGCCGTCCCACCCACACCCCGCGTCCAATGAAACCATCACCCACCATATGACATTCCAGAGTAACTCCCAACCACCTATTCCTCTCGACAAACCACCCGAAGTGGAAACGTTTCTGAACTCTCATCTCCGCTTCATCCCTTTACTGCTATGGATACCACGCGATTCCGGACTTGTGCCGCGTGACCTTCCCCCAGAGTATGCATATCTGTGCATGGGACTCTTCTTCATTTCTGACTTGCGTGTAAGTTGTAGAAATATTGCCCTGACTACTATTCACGATATAGTTGCAGCATGCAGTGACCCAGCATGGCACCCCTTCCACTACCGGTGTCGTACAAGGACGAGTTTGCTGGACTATCACCCTTCAATGGGCTCCCGGAGGTGAAGATGCGCTATTCGACGGGAATCCAGCTCTCTCGGTGGATATGAGTTCGGACTCGGCACCCCTTGATACCGCCAGGGACCTATTGCGTCCCTGGTGGTCTGATTCGACGGATACATCGTCACAGGCAGACGACACAACCCCTTACCGTCCAAGAGATTTGAGGATGCAATTTTTCAGCTTCATACCACTGGATCTACTCGCTGATTTCCACCCCAGCGAATCATTTCCGCGAGGCTGGTTTTGTAACTCGTGTGGTATGATTAATACCCAGGAATTCTTTCGTCACCAGATATGTCAAAGTACTATGTGTGGAGTAAGTTTGATTATATTTCTGTGCGTATGGATGACTGAATACTAGCAAGTCTACGCGTGAGAAACGCGTTCCCCGAGGAAAAGCAGATTCCTTGATGACTCTTCGGGATCCTTACCAATCCAGCACCCTTATTCGACCTACAAACAACTTCCCTTCGAGTGTAGTTTCCGACAGTATAACCTGGGACGATGGTATGCAGTCTTGGATCTACGTCGTCAGGGATGGTGTGTTACTGTGCCACGTATTCACGGGGAATCAGGAACACCTTCAAGAAGACGCGACCGCTTTGCTCCAGAGAATTCAGTGCGACGTATTGTTGCGCAAGGAAGATCCTTCCAGTAAGTGCCGAGTATATCTATACTTTCATCCTTAACTTGACGTTTGGACCGTGGTAAGGCCCTTACTTTACCCACACTACCAGGCTATCACGTTTAAGTTACGGATCAGAAGCGACGGTACCAAGTGGTACGCCTGATTGTGTCCGGATCGCCTACTACACACTGTGTGATTTCGTCCATCGATACGGAGAAATGGACAAACCTCGATTTGGCAAAGTACGCATCCAAGCATGGGTCAACTCGGGAACCAGGAAGGTCAGTTCAAATGATCTCCAGATGGCTAGTCCTCTAACATTGACATTAGGGATGTGTGTTTCGCGCAAGTAAATCCCCGGTTGTCGTTCACTGCCTGGGAGCAGAGGTCGTTTTGAACTTTACTCCAAAGGGGGGATACAAGGACGCCGCGGAGCCGACCGCACCAGATAAGGGCAAGGGACATGCTCAAGACACAGATCGGATGGGATCTCCGCCTATAGGGCCTCGTGCAGGCCCCTCGCGCCAAAACCAGGACGGTGGTAATCAAGCGTCGTTCATCCCCGGGAACGAGGCAAACGAATCGCCGATTGTCCCCGAGCACGTGGATGAACCCACTGTTGCCATGGATCCTGTGCGTCAGCGTCGAAGTGTGGGCGCTATTGGGACACCCGACCCGGAGATTCCACATTTTGGTCCCGAAATGGAGATGGTTCATCATGAAGCCGTCGAACCGAAGCAAGGACGCGCTCATAAGAAAAACAAAGACAAGAGTAAAGCCTCCGTCCCTGAGATCTCTATGACGTTGGTACATGGCGACTGTGCGGTTCTCTATGGTGATAGTTTTGAGGTGAGCATCGCGCCGCGGTTGATAGTGCACAGCCCCGTGTAGCTAAATAGTGCGTCGGCAGTGCCAGATAGTCCGCACTGGAACTACTATCTGTCAGTTTGTACGATCCTGTTAATTCCTCCTTTGATGCTGATCAATGTGTAGTGGTAATCGGGTTCCCGGAAGAGACATGATATCAGGCAGGCTCTAGCTGAGCTGAGTGTACTGACTATTTAGCTCTCAGGCCTCTTAATTTCCTGAACTGTTTTGTAAAATCCAATGACATCTTCACCAAGTATCTGGTCAATGAGATAGTGTTTACGTCGTAGATAGAGCGCCAGAGCAAAGTCCTAATACAGCAATCGGCGTTTGGTATCAGTGTGAACAAAAACAAACACTGGATGGGTAACTTCTGACTTGGACCTAAAATTTACACATGACTATGGCTGCATTACTTTCTTCGGATACCACCAAGGAAGCACAATGGGGACGAGGTATGTATATCATGTGCCTGACATGTTACACTTGTACTGATGGAATCGAACTTAGTGTTAATTTGTGGTGGGACGGATTGGTAACCTGACGTCGGTCGTCTGAACTGTGTCCCCAACTAACGTGGCTGGTTTTCAGGCCGAAGCTTGGTCGAAAGGAGCGTGGAGGCAGAGGCGAGGGCAATCCTGAGGCGTAAGCGTGCATCGTTATATCCCAAAACATGGGACCTTCACTGGCCACTTATAGACCCGACCTTCTCGAACCTCATATACTACGTTCGTTAAGCAATGTCAAGATAATGTCCATCCATGCCTCGTGTTGTGCATGTCACTTCATTACACTCGACGTCGATGGAACTGCGTGGATGTTTGGTCGAAATGCACCATGTGCGCTGGGTGTCGCTGGTGCCGACTTCATATCTGAGAATACGCCCAGACGTGTGCTTGCAACCCAACTCGGCGCGAAAGAAGGGGCTAAATTTGTGCATGCCGCGTGCGGAAGAAGCCACGCATTATTGGTAGACAGCGAAGGGAACGTCTGGTCAGCCGGTGCAAATAACCTCGGGCAAGTGAGTATTCGCGTGTTGTCATTTCCTAGAGTGGTCGTTTTTATGGGTCGTTCGACAGTGCGGTCATCCGATAACTCCTCAAATAACAACGTTCAAATCTATAGACGGACCATACGTGAACGGGGAACGGCAACGGGTGGTGAAGGCTGGTGCAGGCATCACTTTTTCTATCGTCTTGACCGAGGACGGAAAAGGTAGGCTTTTCCGAGTGCTGTGTTGAGCTCAAATCAAAACCTTTCAAGTCTTCTCGTTTGGAAGCGGGGAGAAGGGACAACTAGGCAATGGAAGAACGGGCGAACACATCACCACTGGAAATAAGACAGCGTACGATATTGAGACGGAGCCTGGTTGCGTGGTTTTCTCTCCGCATATAATCATCCCATTGACAGCTTAGCCAGTACCTGTAAAAGGTTTAGACAATAAGATTATCACCGACATTGTCTGTGGCGCCCAACACAGCGTAGCAATTGACACTCAGGGGTAAGTGTTGATCTAAAACGGTCGTGTCTGTCACTGAACGTTCTTCCAGAGTGGTCTATGTTTGGGGTTACAATGGTTACTGTCGGTTGGGTCTTGGTAATCAACAGGACGCCTTGGTCCCAAAAGTTGTACCACAGGTACAGTGATGGGAGTGCTTTTTCTCGGCAAAGTTAAAGCATGTTGCTTCCTTAGTTTGCTGGCCCAAATGAGATGACAATGGGATCCCAGATTGTGGCTGGTCCTACGAATACAGTTATCATCGACAAGCAGCGCGTGTACTGGATGGCCGGAAAGGTATGCCGTCGGAGTGTCGGATCCCGCTCTCTAACTTATACATTTTGGACAATCATGCAGTGGAAGAATAGCGGAGAAGGTAAACCCGACCACGCTCCTTCGTCTGATCAACTCACGCTCTCTTAGGATCGTCTGGATCACCGTATTCGTCATTCCGTTACATTCAGGATCTAATGTGCGCCGTCGCTTAACCCACTATAACTTTGCCTAAGCAATTTGCTCCAGGGGATGCAAGATATCTCAGGCGAGCTGTGGAGGCGTTACCCACTTTGCATTGACCCCTGAGGAAGATGGCAGCGTTATGACAATTGCTTATGGTCAGAATGCTGCCAACGGTATGGTATTCTGTGACTGTCCTAGTCTGGTGCTGATTGGCTATGAAGGTGAACTAGGCTTGGGTCCTGACGAGCCAAAAAGCGCAACCAAACCAACCAGGCACCAGCCCCTCGCCGGAATTGAAGTTCTCAGGTCAGCCATTTTGTTCCCAGATGAAGGGCAAACAATTGATGAGTGACGTCTCAGTGTGACGGCCGGCCAACATACCACGTTGTTCCTTGCAAAGCCTAATGAGAAGTTCTCTGATCTTCCTCGGCACCCTGAAGTCGACGCACCAGAACTTTGCCTCGTTTGCAACAAGGATAACGGAGACGATGACCCTGCACTAGAGTGCGACAAGGTGTGACTTTCGCAGTATATGGCACCTTATCCTGCTTGACCATGCACCGTCAAGTGTGATCATCCTTATCATCTTGGCTGCCTTAACCCACCACTACAAGCTATTCCAGAAGGTGAATGGTTCTGCCCTAAATGCACAGATGAGATGGGGGCCCTCGCAAATTTTGGTTCCAAAGGGTCCAAGAAGGAGGCAGCAGCCGATGACAACAAAACTGGGACAAAACGGAAGGCGCCGTCAGCAATGGATAATGGTGAGTCACGCCATTCGCCGTCTTTTTGACGATCGTGAATTAATTTGAACTATAGCAACCAAACGCAAAAAATGAATTGAGTCTTCGGAATATGCCGTGACCATCGCTGCATGCAAAATAGTTTATGTTTGTAATGGGACCCGGGTATCACTAAAATGTATAGGGCAATTCTTCTCTCCAAAAGCTGTATATTATTAGTATTTCCACCATCCCTGACGCGGCATAAACGCTGCTTCCTGTGTTTTGCTGTTCTGGTCACACATATGTACCTGAACCGCGGGCTTGGCTCGTACCTGCGGATGGAAAGCGGAACATCTAAAGTCGATTGTCAACATCCTAGAAATCTTGCAGTGGATGAGCACTGGTCAAGCACCGATTTACTGATCGCTAAACACCATCCATGGGATCTTGTGAAGCCTGAGAGCCAATGAATAGTAAGGGTCCTGGGTGAGCTGCTACTTGTAATAGGTGAAACACTGACGCCAAACATTCCAGGACGTAACTTCCCATGCTCTAGGGGGCGGCCATCTGCAGAGTACACTTGTTACATTGCGTTTCTGAAGGCTTTTGCGAGCCTACGCGAGGCTCAGCAAGGACTCTGATTGGACCGGAGCACCTTGTACGACACTTTCCCTGGATTTGGTCACCATAACGGTCCCATTATGACCGCTTAAAACTTCAGATGCCGGCCGGCCTAGTAGGTCCGGGTCGGTTCGCAAGTGCTTACGCTTTGGCTCGCATCCAATCGTTCAAAGAGGACTAATCTAAGTCCGTTTAAGAACCTCGCTGCCAACGGTCACCCTTGCAGTTTTATGAAACACTGGTCTTGGCGTTAGTTGCTCCGCCACATCAAGGAAGGGGGCTGTGATAGCGTTACGACGAAATCTAGGATGCCGTATTTCTCAGTCATGGGGTTAACAACCCTTTCGTTAGAGCCCTATGTTAAAAGGGTCAGGTCGGGATGTTGACCTTCTCTTCAATTTCTAGGTGAACCTCATAGTGGTCATGCATCCGCTCTTGAAGGTTTGGAGTCTCGCGGCTCTTTTTTCCTACGCCGGTGCTGCGACGCGCCGGACGGAGTTTGTTCTGAGTAATGCAGTCGTAGCTCCAGACGGTTTTAGCAGGCGGTGAGTTCCAAGCGAGCTGTGAGACAAGTTCGTTCGCTTACATTACCTTCAGTGCCATTGTCGTCAATGGTCAGACTCCTGGGTCTCTCGTCTCGGCCAACAAAGTATGGCTCCACCTCTAGAATGTATGTACGCGTGTTTCAACTAACTCTTTTGCTCGCAAGGGTGACCGCCTGGAAATCAACCTCCAAAACCAGCTTTCGGATCCAGCCACGAACCTCAGCACCTCCGTGGTAAGGCCATCGTCGTTGAACCATGTTAACGCTTAACGCTGGTAAAGCACTGGCATGGTATTTTCCAACACCATTCAAATTCCTTCGATGGAACTTCTTTCGTGACTCAGTGTCCCATTACTCCTGGGGATTCATTCCTCTATCAGTTCAACGTGGAAAACCAGTCTGGCACGTTCTGGTACCACTCTCATTACAACCTTCAATACTGCGATGGACTCCGTGGCCCGATTGTTATCTATGATCCTGACGATCCATATCGTTTCATGTATGACGTCGATGATAGTGCGTTATCGATCCATGTCTTCGACATCACCTGACGTTTTCTAGACTCAACAATAATCACGCTACTTGACTGGCAAGTAGATATTCCATACGCTCTTCACTGATTGTTTGACACAACCTAGGTATCACAAAAACGCATATGATGTCACGCCTACTGACAATCCAACGGGTATCCTTGTCAATGGTATGGGTCGGTACCCCGGGGGCCCGAACGCGACTTTGTCCGTCACCAATGTGGAGAAGGGCAAGAGATATCGCATCAGGTTGATCAACATGGCGTGCAAGCCACATGTCCTCTTCTCCATCGATAACCACAACTTCACTATCATCGAAGCTGACGGACAAGCTGTAGTCCCTGTCCCCGCCATCGATCAGATATACATATATGTCGGGCAGCGATACTCATTTATTCTGGAGGCGAACCAACCAGTGGACAACTACTGGATACGCGCGATGCCTGGAAGCTTTGTGTCAAACTATACAAATGGCTTGAATTCGGCGATTCTCAGGTATGCGGGCGCACCGGTAGAGGAGCCAATTAACAGGACATGGCCCCTTCTCAACATTCTCAACGAATCTGCACTCCACGCACGCGACAATCCGGTTGTGCCAGGTCTGCCGTACCCTGGAGGAGCCGATGTTTCTATCAACCTCGTCGGATCTTCGAACACCGTCACTGGCCAATGGTTCATCAATGGTAACCAGTATATCCCACCAGAAGTGCCGACCCTCCTGCAGATTTTGAGTGGAGCAGGAGGAGTCGCAGCCTTGGCCAAGCAAGGCACGGTGTTAACCCTACCACCAAACAAGGTCATCGAGGTATCTTTTCCAACAGAGTTGCTTACAACGCCGGTGCGCAATTTCTCGTTTATCACCTTCTCTGCTGATAGTCGTTCTAGCACCCGTTCCACCTGCACGGGGTAAGTCATCATCATCAACCCACGTTCTTCGCGGACTGAATCACTCCAGCACGCCTTTTACGTCGTGAGGAGTGCGGGGACAACACAATATAACTACATCAACCCTGTTCAGCGTGATTCCGTCAACATCGGAAATACCACAGACAACGTTACCATTCGATTTGTGACCAACAACCCAGGACCGTGGTTCCTTCATTGGTATGGTGCTAACTTGTTTCGATGATCAGTCTCTGACTACTCGTTTGATCAGCCACATCGACTGGCATCTGCGGCAGTGAGTACAGTCAGTCTGAGCTGTCGTGAATAAATGGCTTATATTTGTGTAGGGGTATGGCGGTCGTGTTCGCCGAGAATCCGAATGGAACCGCGCAAGCCGATCCCGTGAACGGTAAGTCCGGCTTCATAACGACTTTGAATGCCTCCATCTTATCGATATCGATTGGTTAGACGAGTGGAAAGACCTTTGCCCACTGTACAACGCTAGCCACACTCCCAAGAAGTCGTGGTGATCCATCTATTGCCCTGATGGGTGGAATATTAAAACACCTTTTCTTGAGCCTCATTCAAGTCACAATGCACCTGGACTTACTTAGCCTTAGTACCTGAGGACAAATGGGGGGGATTACGGGGACATTACTACGTACACAGTTAATATTACATGATTGCACCGGTTACAGTCACTCAGTACAGCCCATCCACTCCCATGGCATAGGGAAGAGACCCCGAGTGATGCTGATGGCCGCTCGTCGTGATCGTGTCGTTCAAGAGGTTACTGGCAAGTTCCCTCGGAGGGTTGGACACAGGATGAGTCTGAGACAGTGGGTAATGTGACTTGAGGTCGGCTCAATTCTCATATCTCCATAGAATTCCGAGTTGATCAGTCATTTCACACCCCCCAGGGTCATTCTTTATTTATTCAGGAGGAAGCTGCCTCCTCGCCGCACTATCGCAATAGACGAATGAATTATGGGCGTGTTTCAGGGTCACCACCTAACCCCCGTTAGATTCGGCCACTCCTATGTACGCCTGTATGATCGGCGTTTCGAAGTTGCCCCCGCCCAAATAGCACGGTATCCGCCCGCCGCCGGCGGTTGATAAGGATCTGGACCTGGGCCTGGTCGCAATATGGCGTTCTCGTTTGATACACCGACGCTGGAGGCACCTTTGAGACACGGTTCATCGTACATTGCAGCAAACTGAGCCATCGATCTGACAATTGAGTGTCAGCGACACCACTGGTACTACGCGCGTCGATTCGGCAAGCACCCAGGGCGACGTTATCAGATCTGTGGGTCATGGAAGCTTAATCATGACTTTGACTTCTAGCTCAGACCTCTGGCCGGTGATCATCTTGACGCGGCGGCCCGCGCCCCTCGAAATTTTTCATTTGATGGTACGATTAGGTCAGTTCGGAATCTTGAGGCCGTTCGGGGTCGAGTGACTCCACAAATATTGGCCCGAGCCGAAGAAGCCTATATCATACTGTGAGGTGCGCGCGCCGTTAATGTGAGATTGGGTGGGAATGATCGATCTTGCAAGGCTTTGATTCAGAGGCACTCGTAGAAGTTGGACTTCCATTTCAAGATTGCGACGGGTGCATCGCTCGGGTTTATATCTATATCACAGTAATTGTACTAATGGGCGGTCCCGACTCCAACGTATGACGTGTATAGGGAGTAGGCAAAAGAACTGCGGTGTTTCATGTCCATCGATCATTATCGAACGCCGGCGGCTGCCATCGGGAACCATCGGAAAACTCTCGCAGGCTCCTTGACCTGGGCCCGTCCGCATCAACGCCGCTCTCTGAAAATACGGTATACGCTCATCGCACAAGCGGTTGACCTTTATCGAAATGCTTTGTTGCCGCTAAGCTTTTGGTCAAAATTAACGTTGTTGTCGGCCCTTGAATGCTCTTCTATCATGATCACGCCGTAAGACCCACCGACGATCCCAATCTGCATCTACTCACTGAAAAGGTGAGGGGTCAGTCACTCCCGTGTCTAACCCCTTATGAAGAAACAATATTTCACCTCTAAATTGAGGATCTGGACAGACACCAGTCATGATCCCATAGGCGTGCCGCGACGTCAATAGTGTGAAACGGATGTATATTAGAAAAATGTCAGCAAGTATACTATGTATGCACTCTATGGGTGCGCTGTGCACAGCATACCCCACGGTCAACATCGATAACGCAGCTACCCATACACCCTCAACACCGCATAAACGATGCTTGCGCTCAGAATCATGACAACCCCGACCGCGCCGCCGACGTAGGTCACCAATTCCCAAGGGAACAGTTCGGGTGGCGGTAGCGCCCCGTTGGGGTAGCGTTTCGCATGGGCACGCTTTTCTTCCAATTTGGCTACGGTCGTTCGTTTGTCTTCGGGGTCGTATGCGATGCCATCTTGTCCCAGAATGACAAAGGAGGGGTAGTTCCGCTCGTACCACTCCTCGATCTACAATCCATGAGTAAGTTACCCGGATCGGCGAACCCAGTGGACGAGATCACCTTGCAACACATGACGGAAAGCCGGAGGAAGTTGGGATCTTGTGGTTTTGCCTTGTGATGTATCTTGCGCGCATAGTCCCGGAAGATGAGGGCGACCTCACGGGGGTTTGTGGATCGCATGATCAACTGAGGAGTGGTAAACTAATCAGTCTCGGGCCCGTAATGCAAGAAATGTGAACCCCATACTTGGGCAGCTTCCGCTTTTCTGATCTTGATATTGCGCTGGAACATCTCCTGGTTCATGAAGCACAGTGCGAGCGTAGCCATGGCCATACACGCAGGTACCGCACAGAACACGAACACACTCTGGTTCTTGAGTAGCCTGAGGTAGTCCAGCGAATCACATGCGTGACGAAGGGCATCTAGGATCATTTCGCTTTGTACCCAAGTTGCATGTTCCACGTTGCCTTTCTGGTACAAGTCCGTTAACTCGTTGAAGCCGTATTTGCCCCAGATCTCTCTTGGCCAAAAGAAACGACGATCATCGGCATCTTCCCGGAAGTCACGGATGATATTTGTCTTTTGGAGCAAAAGACCCATCGAGTTGGAGAGCCCGAGCTCCTCGCATAGCCATGGAGCTTCCTTGCCGGAAGCTGACCAGATCGCTGTCAGGCCTTCGCCCACAAGGCCTGCGACGTAATGACAATATAGATCATATTCGGCAATGGTCGCAAGAAATATAGTGCCGGTGGTCGCAGCCTTGTGCGCATAATCGGCCATCCCGACCTCCATCTTGGCACACACATCTAAAATGACGCCTCGATACCTGTTTTCCTTTCGTCATCAAAGATCAGATTTCGTGTTGTACATGACGTACTCTGGTTTGAGTAGGTTGACTTCTTCGATTATAGTGGCGTATTCGATTAAAAGTTGTCGGTCTTTCTCCTTGGGACCGCTTTCGGTAAAGTGCCAACCAGGTGTAACAGTCTTTTCGTGGAACGACCGAAGGATAGGCTGCTTGACCTTGTCGGGTATGGTCATGTCATCCTCGATGGTATCTAGTCCACGGAGTACAAGATAATATATGCAAATCTATTACAAAAACACATTAGAGTGCAAAATATGGATGAAATACATGGATCAGGAAGGCGCCTCATATTTCAAAAGAGGGCTAAAATGCTCACCGTTCGCGCAAGATCGCCGTCAAGCTCCTTGATGACTGCGGCGAAACTTCTACTTGTCAGGTCCAAGAAGTCCCAGCACCGACGCATGCTCTGTCTATCCCATCCCGAAGTTGGGTGCTCTTGCTGCGCAGTGATATCCCGTTTCTGTTCGTGGAAGAAATAGAATTGGAGAAGAGTCCGAAACTCATTCGGGTGAGTGAGCAATAAGCCCAACATAGAAGCAATTTTTCCGACAGCCATTGGAGAAGAAAACGAGAAGAAGAAAATGAGAGAACGGAGGGAAGACGGCAATTGGTGAAGTGTTGTGCGAGCGAAAATAAGGGGTGCACTTGATTGTAGTACGGTGTTGAAATATAATTTGTCTTCGTCGCGCCATTTCCCCCAATTGCGGTGTCCGTGACGTTCTAGCCATAAACAGTATCAATAATCACCTGACCACAGTTGTGATAAGGTAGTTAGCCGAATGAATATTCATCCCATCCGATCTCAACTTGCGAATTCGGCATATTCATCATGGACAGTGATTGACTCGCCTGCAGCGAGCTGAAGCTCGGCAAGAGTTAGACTACCCGTTCTGGAAATGACCACTGAAGGGTTGCTTGACCTGCCTCCCGGAATGCCACCTGCAGCCCCAGAAAAAGCAAGCGGAGCGTGAATAGGCATCACGTGCGGCCGTCGGAAACCGGGATAGTATCGCCACTCGGCCGGCCAAATATTGAGACACGCACATGATGCTTATTCACACCCCGATTCAGAGAATTAGAACCCTGCTCACTTCGGAGGAGGAGGTGGCAATCCTGTGCATGTCAGATAGTTGCCAACTTGCCTCGCAACACAGTTGGTAGTGATTAGTATGTCATATAAACCTTGACTAAACTTGAAATGTAGTGGTTCAGGGGTTATACTTCAAATTTAACATTACAGGCCATATTTTAATAATTAATTTCATGTTTAGACTGATGTTTAGTGGTCCTGAAGATTGCTAACCAGAGGCCTGACTACTTTAGCAATTATCCTTACTTACAAAGCATTGTTTGCCAAATTGGTTCAATCATTCTTTTGCATTGCTGACATGAAAGACTTGGCTTGTCCACTAGTATGTATCCAGGCAAATGTGTCATCCCTGCTCTCTCTCAAATCTGCCCAATCACATGTGGACAGTTTTTTGATTGATTTCGAAACCAGTATATGTCCTCCAAAGGTGGTGACACCACCATCACTGCACAGTTGGAGAAACTCAGCAAATCACTCAAAGAGCAGCAAGCTCAAGAGTGTCAAAACAGAAGAACTTGATGATGTTATTGCCCCCTTTACATTGCATACTTGCTTTTGACATGCATTCAAATTGGATATTGGTTCAGGTTGGAAGGTTAGAGATTTAGGTGATTTACTGGGTCAAGAGATGGGTCATGGATTCATTGACATCATGACCAACTATACTCACTGAGATCCCAGCAACATATATCTGAAACCATGGTGGCTTATGATAGAGTATTGTGTTTCAGCAGGAATCTGATTATAATATCACTTTTGCTGGACCTGTGTTTTGGATATGTTGTTTTATAGATGGACTGATATGCAGGAGAATCATGTCCTGGATGAAAACATACACAAACACTGTTGGAGCACACAATACATGCCACTTGCTGATATCCTGCAGTCTCTCTTAACAAGTGATATAACTATGACATGCTTGTCTTGGTGCTCCAGATCCCCATGGCCACAATGGATCAAGTCTTTGTTTCTTGATCTGAAGGTTCTGCATGCATAGGCTATTTATCCATGGGTTTCATTGTCCTGAGGGAGTCTAGGGCAGCCTGGTGTTTGTTTTCCATTAGTGGCTAGTACTGTTTACCAGCAGAATTGGCTGAGCAATCCTAATTTTGGACAGCTGGGGTCCTCTCCTCAATGGCATGGTTCAGGAGTGAGTGAGGTGTGGTCAACATCACACACATTCAAATGAAATAACACTGAATAATATACTTGGTATTGGAAAAATGCTGGAAAACAAACATACTGTGCATATAATGATTGGTGGTGTATCCAGCCATTTGTAGGGTCACATCACATGACTTAGGATTCTCAGAATCACACAACCCCAGTGTGAGCAAAGGTGCATGAAAAGGAAAATTATTATCACTTGGCTGTTGTTACAATTCTTTTCCCTTTCGCTCACATGTTCTTCCCTTTCGCTCTTCACATGTTCCTTTCGCCTTTCACTTTTCACCTTGTCACAGTGATCACTCAGATCACACTTCTGTTTCACCGGACCCTCTTACCGAGCTGTCAGAACCCCGTTCGGTACCTTTCCCATCTACGCATGACTTTGGATAACCCTTCGCCCCGACGCCCTCATGACGTCGTCCCTCAGTCATCCTGTATAACTACCCTTTGCCCTTGTTCCACCTTCCCCTTTAGGTTCCTTCCAGTTACATATAAAACCGCAGTAGCACATCCAATGTCGTTAGCTTTGACCTACCTAGATCTTAGCCAATACACCGCGTTACTCGGAACCTTTGCGCTCCTAAGGTCCTCGTCCTACCTTCGAGTGGACGCTCCTTCGAACCCTTGATCTGGACCGTCGTCCGGATACCCTGTCAATAGTCCGCTGCGCCCGGACTTACTTTGAACCCTCGAACCCTTGACCCGGACTGTCGTCCGGTAACCTAGTCCATAGTCCGCCGCGTCCGGACTTCCCTCTTCGAATCCTCACACAGTGTGCGGATACTGGCCCGTAAGCCCAGTCCCTTGCCTATCGACACTTAGCCGCCTCGCCCCCTCGCCCTCATAGGTCTACGCTCGATCCTACCCGGACCAAGCGTAACAGCTGTCATATTCAAGTGTTGAGTATGAGGAATTACTAAGGTTCTGAGTTAAAGAGTTCAAAAGATACCAGCTGTCTGATAATGTTGGTCAGATGTGTGCCTGAAAACAAGGATTTCTCATCATCCACATCCATTCAAAGTTCTCATCTAGGTCTTCCTCAGATTGGGTAGGCATACTTCACTTTGCAAAGACCCCATTATTGATGCTGGTCCATGACTCACTCTTCTGAGCATTGGAGGCATCTTTAGCAGAGGCAGCATTCACCTGAGAAAAGGTGTCCATAGTGAGGATATGACTGCAAAGCTGGTTGCTGGTAAGCATGGTGGATAGTGGCTATGCAGTAGTGGGTGAGGTCACCGAGGGAGGGCATCAAGAAGCGAGTCAGCCTGTGCTGAAGGACTAGTGTGATTCCACAGACCAGCTGAGCTACCAGGACCCTTTCAGGACCCACCAGCATTTGCTCATTGCCCATGACACCATGCAGCACCATGCCAGAACCAGCTATCCTGGAGTTAGTATTGAGATTCAATAAGCAACAAGACTTAGATGTTACTGTAAACAAGTTCTGGTAGCGTCGCACAATGTGCGCAGGATCACAGGGCCCAGGTTTGCATCACATGACTTGGGATTCCCCCTAAACACACAACCCGGCTAGTGCGATAGTCAGTATTTTTCTGTTATTCACTGTGTACATGTACTTGCCAGAGCTTATCAGTCACACAGGGTGATTGCGCAAATGCGGCGGTACCAGGACCCGGGACTCAACACTGCAATCTCATTTTTCTGCCCAATTTCAACCTGGCCCTGCTGGTCAATGGTAGGCTACCCCTTGATGCTCACTACCCTTTTCGTCATGTAAGCGACTGACCTTCTGTGCAATATAGCTCCTTTTTCTATTCAAGATTGATCTCCCACTGGACCCCGCTTACGTCATTTCTTGGCCTCTGGAGGAACGATTCACCGTTACCCCTGTGAATGATCATCGACGAGCTGGCAGGCACAGGGAAGTTCACCCTCAAGATTGATCATCCCAGAATCATATAGGTAGGTAAGATGCGCGTCCGTTCTAGGCCAGGCACCCGCTAACATTCCGTCGCGCCCCAGTTATCACCATCCACTCAATGGATATCAGACAGTGTTAATGACCTCGAGCATCCCCCTATACCACACGCTGACATGAGCGTGGCGCTCGAGGTCGATTTCTTTGGTGTCCAAGAGAAGCGGCTATGGCCTGGAAGAGGACTGAGTCCGACGGAGGTCCAACCATGAAACCTTTCAAAGCGTTTGACGCATAGACCGAAAAGGAAACCGGCGGAACTGTGGATGCCAAGCTACCCGAATGTAGCATGGTGGGACTCTGAATGGAACCCTTTTGGATGCCGCCGTCGTCTGTCTGCACGGGGAGGCATGTTTACCGTTCACCACAAGTATAGTAAGTGACGCGAGACATGCTTTGAGTTAGTTTGTCACGCAGTACAGTTCTAGATTGCGACTGTATGGACTAAATGAAACGCTCCACGAGAGCAGTGCAATCATCCAGTGGTTTAAATTACCGAGCCTTTGCTATCCAAGCTCTTTGCAACTAAGTGAACTATCCCAAAGCCAACGAGGGTTATAGGTGTTTTTACGCGAAAACTTACTCAGGTTCCTTACAAATGGAACGGAGATTCACTAGCCCTATGCCCTCTGCTTTTTTCGGATCGCTGTACGGAACGGGGATAAGGAGCTCAACACTGTTCGGTCTCATAAAGCCTGGTACTCTCGGATTTGAGGCGGAGGAAGAGCACTAATCGGGTCCGAGGTAAATGGGGAACGCCAACGATGGGTGCGGTTGAGTGAGCGCACCCTCCTACTAGGTGGGACACCTTGAAAACCAGGCCAGTTTTCCACGAACTGGATACTCTGCAAATCTTATTCAAAGCTGGTGAAACAAGGATCCTGTCTTGTTTTCTTTACCCCCGGCGACTTTCCAACTCTGAATGATTCCGAAAGATGGATTGCGGCCCAAATTAATGAAGTCTCCAAATGGAGTGGGACCCCTAGCTTGTCAACAGCTTATTTATGGGACAGTTCGTGACGTTATCGCCTGACGGCCCTAACACCCAAGCTATTTAAAGCTGTGACACATTGGACTGGCGGCAATGAAGGAACGAAGGCACCACCTGCACCATCATACATCAGGTAACGCGCTTCAAACATAAGCGGAATAAAGAAAATGGTGCAACTCGGCTCGCTACACAATAAAAGGCCGAGCAGGAAGGGGGAGCACGAACTCAATCTACCAGCCCTCCGCAGCTCAGCCAGAGTTGATCGTCGAGGGTTGCCACCATGCAGCCTACATCTCATCATGTTCCGGTGCTCACCATGGTCTGCTTGTCTGTGGTCTCGGTTTTTGCTGCCGTTCTAGGCCCCGTAACGGACTTGGACATCGTCAACCAAGTCATTGCTCCTGACGGTTTCTCCCGATCGTAAGTAGCGTCTACTGTACTCAGAGAACTGACTCAGTGTCCTTCAGAGCTGTACTTGCAGGAGGAACGTTCCCAGGACCGCTGATTACTGCCCAGAAGGTAATTTTTTTTCTATAAATCAGTAGGTATTTGGTCCTGACTTCACCTGTTTCTAAAGGGCGATCAATTCAAAATCAACGTGGTGAACCTACTCAATGACACGTCAATGGACACTAACACGAGCGTGGTCAGTGTGACCAAACGGTTTTCAGTACACTTGGATACTGAATCAATGGCAGCACTGGCATGGCATATTCCAGAGAGTGTCAAACTGGGCTGATGGCACCTCGGGTGTTACTCAGTGTCCCATAAAACCAAGCGGAAGCTTTTTGCATCAATTTATTGCACCGGACCAGACCGGTACATACTGGTATCATGCCCATGATTCGGTGCAGTACTGCGATGGACTCAGAGGACCGCTGGTCATATATGACCCAAACGATCCATATCAAGGTTTGTATGACGTGGATGATGGTACGTGCGTTTGTTCGAGCTGTTGGTCAACGTGTTCTTAAATCGATTAGCGACCACCGTGATCACCCTTTCGGACTGGTGTGTGATTGAATGCATTCTCGTGATGATGCGTGCTCAACTGTCCCTACGCAGGTATCATGAACCTGCCTCGACGGTGGCTCCCCCATTTACTGCGGATTCGACGCTTATCAACGGACTTGGCCGGTATGCTGGTGGGCCGCTATCCCCGCTCGCTGTCATCAATGTCGAGCAGGGAAAACGTTATCGCTTCCGTGTTGTGGGGACATCGTGTGACCCGTGGTTCAATTTCACGATCGATGGGCATCCAATGACGGTCATCGAAACGGACGGTAGTGAGACGGAGCCCTTGGTTGTTGACTCGTTGGCCGTATTTCCCGGTCAGCGCTATTCGGTCGTGGTAACCGCCAACCAGACCGTGGGCAATTACTGGATTCGTGCGTTATCTAACCAAGCCGGCCAGACATTTGACGGTGGGCAAAGCTCGGCCATCTTGAGGTACGCGGGTGCTCCAGTTGCAGATCCCACGACATCGCATGGACCATACGTGCTCCCATACGAGGATAGTAACGCTCACCCTTTGATCGCTCCCGTCGCACCCGGTATCCCAGCACCAGGCCAGGCAGATGTGAACATAAATTTGGTTCCCCAAATCAACTCAGCCGGCCTCTTCACGATGAATAACGTCTCGTATTCCAATCCGCCACTGCCTGTGCTATTACAAATTCTAAGCGGTGCTCGTAGCCCGACCCAACTGCTCCCAAACGGGAGTGTCTATGTACTTCCCCAGGGGAAAGTCATCGAAATTAGCGTGCCTGCAACGGACCTTTCTCCGGGCGGTGCAATTGGCGGACCGGTAAGGCTTGGTCTCGACTCCTCGGCATGTCATTCACAAGGATTTGTTTGACAGCATCCACTTCATCTTCATGGTGTACGTACTTCTCAATACCTGCACGAGACCAAGTTGATAACTCTCTGTAGCACGAATTTTATGTCGTGAGAGCTCCTGGAAGCAGCACGTACAACTTTGCGAACCCTGTCAGAAGGGATGTCATATCTCTAGGGTTGCAAGCAAACAATGATAATGTGACATTGCGCTTTGTAACGGACAACCCCGGACCGTGGTTCCTCCACTGGTAAGTCGATTTGGTGTGGCTATATCTGCAGATATTCACGGAGGACTTGGTACTAGTCACATCAACTTTCATCTTAACTCGTGCGTATCTGTGGCTCTGGAACCGGTTTATTGTTGATTTTGCTTTGATCAGTGGATTTGCCGTCGTCATGGCAGAGGCGCCTGATCAGGCGGCTACGCAAGAAAGCGTGGCTGCCCCTGGTAGGCTCTTCGTATTCCTTTCTCTCATGCTGTCTTTTTGATCCTCGGATATAGGATATTGGTATCAACTATGCAATTGAGGTTGGGCTTATTCCGATCAGTGGGTCTGGGAGCTGTTAGACCCACACTGTCGTCGGCGCTGATTTGGTTTCAGGAGTTTTCTTAACTGACCGTTTCACCATACTCTTCACTGCTCGACACCCGATGGACTCATGTTGTGTGCTTGCCATTTAGAATGTGATCACTTGTGCTTTGTTGCTTTAACTGGTTGTAGTTTGCTGGTATAAGAATCCGAGATTTGTTTTCCTAGTTGATACCGTGCGAGGATTGTACGGATGCTACTCGCTGATGAATGGGATCACCAGACAAGGGCCACGGAAGAATCGTCATAGCAAGGGGTTGATTGGTCGACTGATCGGTTACAGTTCGCGATCCCCCTGCTATGACGAGTCTGCCCATAAATAACATTCCGCCCAGAGAAAGTCCGACTCCATCATTATACAAAGAAAAAATACAACTATATGTATGGTGCAAAGTAAGAAGGGTGAAGGGAAACAAACAAAGCCGCCAGAGGCGTGAACTGTGCACACCTAGTTCCAATGAGACTGTTGGGATGATTCATCGTTTTACAAAGTATCAGACGGCTTGCACTTTCCACTGTCTCCCCTAGGTGGGTGTCCAGTCCAGGGAAACTTAAGGGTCTAAACGTAAGTTTCATATGGGCGATGGCCAGCTCGCTCTCGGCATCGTAACCATCACCAATACCATTGTGCCTTTACAAAATGCATCGGTGGCAGCAGGACCTTCCTCTTCTTGCAATAGGGAGCAAAGCGACTCATATCGAGTTTCCAACTTTACCAACTGTAATATCCAGGCTCGCTTCGGGGCCAAAAGCTCGATGATCATAGATTTCGCTTGTAAAACGGTAAGCAAATTTGATGAACTGCGAATCTTGATGAGGGAAATATTGTGAATACCCAGAATTTCCTTATTACTCACAAGCTTCACTCACCAGATGGAGAAAAGAGAGCTCTTCGGCAAATACATTGTCCATGACACTAACGTCTATCCCAGGAGCTGTTTCAGGTTTATTTATGGTCAGACCAAGAAAATTGGAACCATTCTTGCTATGTCTGCTACGGGAGCCCTGCTCGTTTGAATGGTAGTCAGACAATGCGAATCTTGGGATGACCGATCTCCAAGTACTAGACAGTGCGAAATCCGCATTTCAGTTGACATGAAGTTGAGTCTTCGAGGGTGGGTGGCGACAGCGGCAGGATCGGGATGGGAAGACTTTGGAAATGTGCCCAGGGCCTTTTATGCCGTCATCTTGTCTTGCGTAATTTTCTTTACCTACGCTGTACTCCGCGATGGCTAAGCCTGCTGGTCAACTTCACGGCGTTCGTTAATTATGATGCGTATCGGGCCACCGTCATGATCACAAATTCGCAATACTTGCCAAGAACCTTCTTTGTTGAGCCCAGTCAGTCATTTCGAATGCTTTCTGGACGCGACCGGCCAGCGATCTATATGATTATATACTGTTCTTTCTTTCCAGAATGGTGTATCAGCGTCTGAGTGGAGCGAGGTATGTAACACTCGTCGCAATCTCCGAACCGCGTCTCTATCCACTTTCCGTTTGACCCCGTACAGCTCGAAGGATCTACCTTGATCCATGCGCCGATCAAGCGCCGTAGCCTCGCTCGCGGGTATCCAAGACACTTCCCGTTAAAAGAACACGACCAGAGTTTCAATACAATCATACTGTAACTCCAGATCTCACATACCATCCCAGCGGAACGAAAATGAAATGCTTACTCCGAGTGCGATGCTTCTCTACGTCTTGGCTATATTGCTGACGTGGGTGGTATTTACACCGCGCCGACGACAACGCGGACAGCAGCACCCTCACGAAGGAAATGCGTCCAGTTTTTCTCTCTCACACCATCGTGGCACCGGCACCTTTACCATCGATTTAGTGTGAAGAGGGTTTCATTAGGCGTGGCCCAGGGTTCCTGACAAGTCGAGCAAGTGACTTGTTTGCGACTCCTTTAAGTGGGTCGGTTCTGAAACAGAGGACGCACTCGCTTGTGGGGAGGCTCACAAACGACCATCGATTTTTGATCGGCGGCTGTTCAAGCATTCAATATTCAACGCCTCGCGTTCGAGGCCATTCGAGGCCATGACCGGGAAAGACGGTCGAGACACGTGCGACAGTCACCGTATGTCAAGACTCGACGTTGACAAACCGGACCAACTCGAGAGGGTACCAGGCATGAGACGATGGTTAGCCTTGAGTATTGCGTTGATCATTTATTTGTTCTCCTGTGCAGGTCGGCGCACTCTGGATTCGGATCCCGATCCATTTTAGTCTTGCTGATCTATTGACCAGTGACACCGATGCAATAAATACATGTGTGTACACATTGGGATGGAATTGGGATAACGACGATGTCAAGGCCCGAAAGTGCACCAAGAGAGAACGATCCCGTGTCTGACAGACGCACGATGCCTTCACTGTTCGTAGTTACGATCACGATCTGTATGAGGGTCCAAAAATGATCAATCCGACCAGTCACATCATATTCATTCGAGTCGTCAATGATTGCATGATCGGACATGTGTTGACCAGGCGGGCATATCACACACACATATATATATGCAAGACCTGTGGAAAACACGATAAACCCCAGCCTTGCTAGTCCTGCTAGTTATGAGCACCGTACGATGCCCAAACACAAAATCACACCGACACGACACGACACGTCTATAGTAAGTAGGGCGGGTGCGGTAGTCTCTTGTGAAACGGATTCAATAAGTGACTCTGGAATCATCTTCGACGGCTCAATTTGGAGGACTGCGCTCCCGATCGTGATGCTCCAGACCTACATACCATCCGGTTGACAGCGTGAGTGCGGCCATGCGTGGGCGGCGAATCCGACGGTCTGGTGCGCACCTCAGGTATCAGGTATCCTACATTTCCGAGTGATTGAGCGTGGGGCGGAAGATGCGAGCTGGAGAATATCACCGCCAGCCTGTCGTGCCACCCTTGACGATGTAGTCCAGGTGGTGTGATATTTAGGCAGTTTTAGAGCAAGTCTGCACGGCGTACAGTGCTAGTTGGGGTGTGATATGTCGCGTCCTGGATAAATCGTGCATGAACGCCGCAACTGACGAGGACTTGTGACACAAGTAGTCGACCAGGCACTGGAAGTCCGGTCCCGGAAGTCAGCCACGAGCAGGAAAAAGATGGGTTTACATGGCGTCATAGCGAGATTACAGACGCGAGATATAGTGGTTCAGTACTTCAATTCTCTAGCACGAAATATACGTCTGCTTGATCAGTGTCTGGATAGTATCCCTAAAAATAATGCATAGCGAATCATATCCCATATCACATAGCCTGGCGATAACCTTATATCATTTCGAGCCATGGTTGAACTGGACCCACTTACCATGCAGTACCATACTATATCTATAACATATTCTTCATACGTTCTCATGACTTGCGTGTTTGATATTTGGCGTCCTCCCTCTGTCGTGGTCTCCGATGGCCACGCGACTCTCGCTCCGGGGTCGCTACGCTCGATGGATTGCTCTCGGATTGTGTCTCCGCCTTGGCCTTTCGAGACCTCGGCTTACCACCCTTGTTCTTGTTCCGGGGGTTAGCCTCTGCACAATCGGCCAACACCCGCTCCTGTTCCAACATATCAAGCCGCACGCGCTCTTCTTCCGCAGCCCACCATTTCAGAAAATCGGCCTCTTGTTGACGTGCCTGTTCTTCTTCCTGGATATCACGCAGCGTTCGTTTGTCCTTCGGCGGAGAGGTCCCGTGTAACTCTTGCATCCTCTGTATCTCCGCAAACGAGGGTGTGGTCGAGCTGGATACCGTCGGCGCTGCGATGGGTTGTACAGGTGGTAGCGTCCATGCTCTACCCAGCCTGAAATAAACATTTAATAGAAACGACGGTCAGCCTACGACCAAGGTGCTACATGAAAAGGTACTGGCACGTACGATGGTTTCCGCGACTTTTCACCAGTGCTCGTGGACCTAGACGTGTTCTGCATCTGGCGAACGGGCGTGATGACGGGACCCATGACCGGCCGCGAAGGACCTGGGCTCGCTTGGGTGGCCTGAGTACTTCGAGCAGCGGTGTTTGTACGACTTGGCGTTGGCGCTGGGAGAGGCTCGGGCTTCGGGGGTGTCGCAGGGACTGACGGTACGTGATGCGGTGTTGGCGGAGCGTCAGATCCCCAGCGTTGCCCAGATGTAGGTCCTGGCAATTGTGACGAACCCGCGCATTGGCCAGTACTCAAAGGTGTACCCGCACTTGCGCTGGGACCGGAACCTTGGCTGGCGACCGTTCTCGCATGCACCTGCTTCTTACCATTCTCTGCCTCCGCCATGATCGCCTTGAGGTCCGTGCTACATAAACATAAAAAAAGGCAAGACCTGCACACGAACTACTCACCGGGGCGTCGTTGGATTCTTCTTCCATCCCGGTTTCGCAGACCCAACAGTCGAAATGAGGGCCTCCTCACTCGCAGGCGCCGGGTTGGGTTCGAGAACTGGTCCGCCGTCCGTGTCGTCCATCGCAAAAATCTCATCTCCTGTTGGCGGTGGCGGTGCCAGCGACGGACGAAGTACTGGGCTCGGGACTGGCGAATACAACATCGATTGTTGGCTCGCAAACTTCTTTGTCGAACCGGATGGTGACATCTTAGACGAGTCCTTCACAGACCAGAGCCTCTGGCTGGGAATGATAGGGATCGGTATGTCCTGCAACGCAAGCCATTCCTTGTGCTTCTCCAGCGCTGCATGTCCTAGCCTGCCGGACCGAGACACAGGTGACTGGGCTACCTGCTCCGCCCATGCGTATTCCGAGAGCTTACGCACCACTCGAGGATCTAGGTCGTCGAGGATCCTTGACTCGAGTAGCGTCTCGATATTGGCTATCATATAACTTTGGATGCGTTCAACCATATCTACCGCGTTGAAGTGAATGGCTTCGGTGAGTAGGTAGCACGCATTGTACGTATTCAGATGTTTGAGGACAATCTGAGAACATAAGAGGACCAGCCGAGTCAGGAGCAGCTCGTTCTAGTTAAAACAGAATCAACAGCTATGAAGACGATGAGATGAGTGGATGGATTTACCGCGGCGGATATCACAAGGAACATAAACTCAAGCAATTCGTCGGCATTATCCAGGAAATCTGCAAAATCGTTGGCGCGGATGATGTTGCGAAACCCACAGTATGACTCACCGAGCATTTCGAACAGTGTCTCTTCACCAAGACAAACAAACGACAACACGAATTGCATCACTTGCCACTTGCAGTGTCCCATCTCGACGTCAATCACACCCGCACCATCCCTCCTTTGAGCGGTCCAGTCGGGATCGGTGAAGAAAGCAGCAAAGAACGAGGAGCGTGCGCGAAGAACGGCGGAGTGGGTGTAAACGACCTTGTCAACGAGGTGTAGTGCGACGTCGGGTGCCAAAGGGTCTTCGCGGACATTCCGCCGCGATGAGCCTAACAGCTGCGCCTGGTCGAAAAGCCATTGAAATGCATCACAGGTGGATGATTTTATGGTGCGTTTTCCGACGGATTGCAATGCCGACGTGAGATGCGGGAGGCATAGCAAGTGCGCTAAGGTAACAAGGTCTACCTTTACTTGTGTTGCCGACAAGCCCAGGCTTGAAAATTGTGCCTCGAACAGCGATCCGATACGACGGTCCCATATTGCGAGGACCTCATCGGCATACAGGTAATGAAGGAGGATAAGCAACGAAAGTGGGGTGATTCCAGCAAAGTGAAGCACCGGAGGAACTAGTGACGCATCCAACGGCTGCGGGGTGAACGTTACAGTGATCTCGGAGGACTTGTCGCGAAGGAATCCGTCGCCACTAAATACCTCACGAAGAGGTACGCAGCGTGCGGCGAGGACAACACGGTGTGCGGGTATCTCGAATGTAGCACCAACGCGAACGGTAAGATCCGCACCATGCTTGCGGCCCTTCGCGGACAACTCCACTTGATTCACCTCGTTATAGAGGATAGTCATCAGCTTCGTCACTTCGCCAATGTCGTCAAAGATCGACGAGTCCTCTAGATCATCATCGGCGCCGACGATCGCATCCAATTGTATTTTCGATTCCTGGTGTGCTAAAATTATGGCTTCGTCGAGGATATACGGTGCGATGGCAGCCATGTCGGCAGAAAAGTGTCTCCCAGTCACAATGATCGGGGGTGGCTTGTAGTCGGCCCGAAGGGCACCAAAGGCACCCGTGCTGTTAGCACACACCGCGACCGCTCTTTGTACGTGTGCGACACGCTGAAACTTGAACGCCTTTGTCCCGCTACCTGTCGTGCTACCCTTGAGGTTTCGGGAACGAACAAACACGTGCCCTGACTGGGTGCACACTATTAGAGCGCCGTCGCTACCGATGTCGACGTCCTGAAAGCGGGCACGCCATTATTTCGATGAAAAGACAGGCATTGAGTCTGATAGATGACAGTCCTAGTTGTAGACAACGCACTTGTACGCTGCTGAATTGTCTTCTCAATGCCCAGGCGCGCTGGGGCTTCACCTGGCCTCTCGTCCCGCCAGCGGGTACCCTGGAAACACCCCCGAATTCTGCTTCGGTGACGGTCGGGACAGTGAATGTAAATACCTCGCCATTCGAGGAGAGGGCTGCGAACGAGTCCTCGCAACAAACGAGCTTCGCAATCGCAGGAGCGCGGACGGCCTGAGGCGGACGGTAGACTGTCGAAATATCGGACGGGAAAGCGTGCGCGGGGAAACTGAAAATCCAAATCAGCATACACCACTAAGCCATACTCGTTCACGTACTTGATCTTCGAAACACCCCCATTCCATACGCACACAACATCCCCAGTCATAAAGAGGCATATCATCGCCATTTCCTAGAGGTAGAATCCGTCGTTAGTTTGCCACACAATTCTGGACTCAATCGAGAAACTGACCGACATCGCAATGCCACGTATCGGCTGCGTAATGATCGACGCCTTGCGAGGGAGTACTTGAACGGGACTTGTTGTTTTGCTGTATCCTAGGAGGACACAGGGAACGCGTGTCAAAACTTTCTCGACATGCATTCCGCGATGGTAAACTCACCCAATTGCCCGCCATTCGTGCCCCATGTCCACACGTCACTAGCCGACCAACAAGCGCTTGCGGTTTTGCAAGCGGCGATGCCCTTAACAAACTCTTTCTTCAAATGACTGATCTTGCGCGGCGTCGTTTGAATTGACTCGTCCGCTGAACCTCCTTGGCCCGACTCAATGACATATCCTAGCTGAGAAAATCGATTTAACCCCCAGCTTATAATTTCTCCAGTACTTGTTAAGGCAAGGGTGTGGTCTTGACCGAGGGCGACTAACACGATCGAATGTGAGAAGAGGGCGAAGGATGTTGGTGCATAAAGCGTGTGAAAAGAGGGACCGAGGCTGAAAAGTGATTACGACGAGGATCAGAAACGTATGTACAACATGAGATATACACGGATACATACCGTCCACCACTACCGAAGCCGCATAACCGAACGTTATCACGCGGCTCGTCTGTAAGAATCACTACACATACGTTAATCAAGTCCCGATGCTTGTACATTATACCTCCTACCTGTATGTAACTTCGACATACTGACATCTCGCACTCTGACCGGCCGGAATCGTTCTTCCAGCGTTGCAAGTGGTGTATCCTTCCTGAGAATGACAACATGGTCGGGGTGCGTACGATCGTTACTATCTCCGAGACCCAGAGCGGCATTTCTACACGTCACGAGCGATGCGCGTGTACATACGAGGATCCGCAAACGAGAAAAACATGCCGTCACACATGGTTCAGCTCTCGAACCAACTCTGTTCATGAGAGAACCCACCGATTGGCGCCCCACGTCAACAAGTCGGCATAACCGTCTTCGAGTGATGTCGGATTCGCAGTCCGGACGGTCGAGTTGTAGAGATCAAATGCAGTATACCCTTCGACATCCTTGATAGACGTATCCGTGTCCGTTCGCTTGAGCAACATGATCCTACCACAACCCGCGTAAGCAGACCAGCCCACGCCGCATACAAAGTGCATGACACTCACGCAGCCTCGATATTGCCTGCATACAATGCCCGATGGAGCGCAGTCCAATGGTTCTCTTTGTCAAGGAGATTGACATTGATGGCCGGGTGCGCGAGCAGCATGCGCGCATACTCCAGGCTCGCAGGCTCGGTGGACGCACATGCGAGATGCAACACCGTGCGACCGAGATGGTCGAACGCATTCACCTCGAGTGCGGAGGCAATGTTCTTGTGCGCCCACGACTTGCTAGCGCTCGTGCTCGGGCCGGACTGGGGATTGTAGGCTGAGCGGTCCCGCTCGAGGAGACGCTGGAACGCATGCTGATTGCGGAGGGTAAAGTAGACATGGAGAAGTGTCATGCAGCGCTAAGGACTGAGTTAGACGGGTCTGCGACAGAGACACTCTGGAGTGACTCCTTGCGGACCGCCGGTGTCCAACCGTGAGCGAGTCAGTGTCGATTGGATGCCGACTCTGGATTTGTACACTAAAATTGTCGCGGGGGCTGAGCGAGAATTCGAGAGGGAAGGACACGATAGGCGTCGGGGACGGTGATGGCGAGGCGGGAACGACGCACGGGGTTGCATACGTTGCATGATATCTGGCCCAGTCACTGCTCGGATTAGTTCAGAGTCGCACGTGTGTCAACTACCATTTTGGTCAGTCTGCGAAGTGCCGTGTGCACAGTCCCTCGGCCTCGCGTGCAGTCGGTAACCCGACGCCGGTATTCGTGGTACACCAAGCCAGGAATTACATGCTAAACAGATCTCGTCGTTTACACTGGGTATGCTTTTGCTACGGTAAATCTATCCCTCCATCAGTGTTTGCGCGGCTTTCCTGGCGTTGGCCTTCAAACCCTCCACTTGAAGCTCGAGGTTACGAATCTTTTGTCTAGCTTCACGCAGTTCGCCACTTAGGCGATCAACTTCCTCTTCGAGCCCAGCATCCCCCTGGAGACAGTAAGTGTCAGACCTACCACCAACGTTTAGACGACGAGGACGCACGTTGTCTCCGGGAGAGTCCACGATTGGTGTATTCATAGGGAGCGAATCGGAGCGCACAGTAGTTACTGTCGCTGATTTTGTCGCAGCAGGAGCAAACGTCGATTCAAGTAACGGCACTGGAGCGGGGGCCGGGGCAGGGGCAGAAATTGCAGCTGGCGCGGGCGGTGCATCATTGCCGACAAAAACAGTGCCATTCTCGAGACTAACGAGGTTTAACGGAGCCGTCTTGCCCGCGAAGAACTCGGCAGCTGTCAGAGATGGCTCCGAAGATGGCGCAGGTGGGTAAATATCCGACTGGAAGGAGTCGGCCTGCGTTGGATGGAATGTGTCAACTTAGCCCGCACGTAGCTGCATGAAGACGAAATGACATTGAGCTCAACCATGATACTCACTCGACGGGGAACAATAAACGCGATCGGCTCCACTCCACTACTAGTAACCTTGAATGCTCTTGCGATCTCGCATTCGGACACTTCCAGCGCACGTCGAGGAAGGAAGCACATGCCACGCTGAGGATTCGATGTCGAGTGCTCCGCGAGGGAGTGCAACGAGTCAGATTCGTACTCATAATACCGAATGTTCCCGTCTCTGTCAAATACCAAATCAGCGATAAATCATACATCTATAGCAAACGACAGACCCCTTGCCAGCTGTCGTAGAAGCGATCAGCGAACATAACGAAGGTGAGGAAGCATGCAGACATACCGAGGAACAGAATGCCGTTGTCGCTCCAGAATGGCATGACGACTCCGGCGCTTTGGTCGATCATGAGGGTCTTCACGTTTCCAAGTCCTCCGGTTTCCCAAATGCTGACCTGCCGGTCACTCATCTTACTGAAACCTGTCGTGGCAATCCGATCGTGCTCTCCCATCCAGACCACTCTAGTGCCTTTGATACCGCCATGACCTTCTGTGACGCGGACAGGGTCACCACCGGTGCGGGGATCAAAGAGACGAAGTTTCTTGTCTCGGCATGTGGTTGCAAGAACTGTTCCGGTCACGTTGAATGCAAGGGACTGGATGGTATCACCGTGGCTGTTCAAAGTGGAGCGAGGACGCGACGGATCAGCGAGATCCCAGAGTTTTACGAGGTGCTCGCCGGATGCAGTTGCGAGAACATTAGTGGCAGTTGGATGCCAAACAACGTGACCGACTTTCTTTGGGCTCACGTCGACCCTTGCGACGGGCTCTAAGTCGTGAGGCTCCCAAGTGTCCGAGGACCAGCCATCAAAGAGGCTGTCAGGGACTTTCCAAAGGAGAGAAGTGCCATCTTCGGAGGCGGAAGCGACGAGGGTGTCGTTGGCAGGCGACCAAGCGGTGTCGAGAACAGTTGCCGTGTGCGTACGAGCGAGAGGAATGATGTCGGGGAGCTTTGGTGGTATGTCATGTCGACTTGAACCAAATGGAGATGGAAGCGGAAGTATGGCAAAGGCACCACCACCAGACGCAGACCAGTTAATACTGATGTAACGCTGCACAAATATCGATTAGCTGGCATCACTCGGGGTGATGCCACATACTGTAGATGCGGCGATGAGATTGGTGTCCCAGGCACTGGAGGAGATTTTGACGTTATCGTAACTGTGCTCCTTTTTGGCTGCTTGTCCGAAGACGTGTCTGAGGACGCGATGATGAGATCAGAGTGAGGGTTGGGAGGTGGACCCGCGTGTGGCGAGAAATGACGACCAACGGCAAGAAAGGATCAATGAGCTTTGGACATACCGATACTTGGAAGCGCGCACAAATCTGGACATTCTTTCAATTGTGCTCGAGATTAGGCTGATACCGGTGGGAGGGTAGGAGAAAGAGAAGGACGAAGAGCTGTACAACTTTGTGGTAGTCAACGTCGGAGATAGTAACGCTTGATTTGTGGGACGCCTAAAATAAATAAATATTATCTTCGATGGATTCGGACAACACGACCAAGTCCTCGAGCACTAGAGAGATCCTCTTGACAGATGTCTTGTTGGAAGTGGGAGAGCACCCGTGTTGGCACGTCCGTGGCAGACCCTAAAATCATGAATAGCGCCGCCATATGCTATTAGCAAGTTCCCCCGCCACTCTCGGCCGCGTTATAGCACCCCTCAAGTAAAAGCCAATGAAAACAATATCGATATGACGACCCGGGGCAAGTGCGAGCGTGACGCACTCGCTCGGATCCCAAAGAACGCCAACAAGACTGAGGCTGCACTTGCATCAAATTTAGAGCGATAACCATCTCCAGTTCAGTGTTCACCATAGCTGTAACTTAGCGTACTTTCATGGCCAGACGATGACGTGGCTTCATTTAACCAGGCAACTTGGTCCACTAGATGACAAAATGAATACTCGTAGTATGAAAGTAGAAATGCGAGACGATGGAGCAACAGAGCAACACGACATAGGTCGATCGACAACCAACGTCAAAACAAAGAGGTGGACGAGGGTAAGTGAACTAAACGGTCTCCAACACCTTCATCCGGATGTCCTTGGGGTTGGTTGCATCTAGGACTCTAGTGATCATGATCTCATGCTCACCAGTGTCGCGTTTACTATTTGGTTGATCCGAGGTGTACAATCAGCCGCAACACACTGGTACGGCGCCCACCTCAGCTGAAGGCTTGGCATATATATATCACATCTTCCCCGGGCCGCAATGGCCACGGTGCGAGAGTAATAGGGATTAGCAGCTCAGAGAGACGTCGCGCATAATGACAGCAAAACGTATGAAATGCCGACCCGAGGTAGCGCACCCGAGACATATTGCTTGTGCAAGAGTTCTCATGGAGGTCACGGGTATAATGAATAGACATGGCTTCTAGAATTTCGGTTGAAATGGGTTTAGTTGGGTGGAAGACATCGGTGCTCCGAGGGGAAAAGCGAACGTCTCAACTATTCATGCCTCCTCTTTTCCCTGCTGTCCAAACTGTTTTGCCCACTATCTCCTCGATGAGCCTCGAAGAACAAAGGGGTAGGGTGAATATGCGTACCAACATCGATGGTATTGGACGGTCGGGAGGAATGTGCCGGGTCTGTCCGCAAGCTAGCCGTGAGCACCCAATCTAGGAACAAAAAAGACATCATCACCTCTCGTTCTGCGCTGACAGTCCATACGCCGTATGCAATGGCAAGGATGCAAGTCATGGTAATCGCCGTGTTACTTGCCCAATTCGCAGGTCGAGTCCACCATCCACCTGTCGGTTACTGTCACCAACGCCGGTAAAGAAAACCAATCACCCCCACGCACCTGCCGGTGACCATACATGTTTTGGGTACGAGTAACGCGCTCCACCTCCCTGAGCAAATCAGCGAGACCTGGCAAGTGATGGTCGATATTCGGGACATACCATGATTGTGATATTGCTATGGAATACGTTTCAAAGACGATGGTTGAAAAGGAGGATGTAAAGGGAACCCTAACCTTAAACCAAGCTGACACACAGCATTCGTATTAGGGTGTGTCGGAAATAAGTAAAATATACTTCAATATATTGCTAGTCTCGACACCTTCCGTTTTGGTGTGTCGTCACGAGCATCGGAGAATACCGAGTAGTTTAGAGAACTAGCTATGTATGTGATGAGGAGTAGCTGAAAAAATCCCTTAGGAAGAGTGTCCAAGGGGGGGGGGGGGGATTTTGGCATGATGGCCTATCCATATGAGTTCTATGTGATCTGCCAGAACTTGGTAAGAAAGTCTAAACAGCCTAAGGAAGGGGCAGCTCATAACCACTTCTTGTCCAGATAGCCCCACTCACAGGGCCAATTCAGAAGTGCAGCCAGTGCAGGGGAAGGACATAGGAAATAACAATGGTGAGCTCCTCAGCCTATCTATCTATCCATATGGTTGGTGGTGGGCAGGGGTGGAAACTGTCCCTGCATCCCTGCCCCCTTGTTCCCAGCGCTGGTGTGTGTTGCCGAGGACCACCCTGTGCCAGGTGCCCTTGCCAAGGTCGCTTGCACAAGCGACCATTCAGTCCTCCCTTGCTGACCTCCAACATGCCATTATCCCGCAGGGTCCTCCTCGCACCATAATTTAAAGGAGTTAGGGGGAGCTCATGCCGAGCAAAGCGAGGTGTGAGCGGATATGTCGCTTGAGCGATGAGACTCGTTCCTAGGTTATAGGCTGAGGGGACCCATCCTCTCAACCACCTATTTCGACCGAAGTCTCATCAGACCTTTATGG
>QFEI01000622.1:6481-23819 GCA_003316145.1 Neoboletus magnificus | reverse complement strand
CTCTCTGCTGCATCACAAAGCAGACCCGTTTTGACATCGATAAGTACGAGTGGGCAGAGGTCGGCGACCCGACGAATTGTCTCATCAATGACGAGCTCACGTGGAATGGGGCTTTGCCGCAGCTCTATGGCACGCAGTTAATCAATGGGCATAATCGTAGGAGAGGTAACTCACGAGACATGTCTCGATCAATTTTCCTCTTAACCATTGAGAGGATACTATGGGGTTCATCAATCCCCTTCTTATGACTCTGCCCGACAGGCATCCGAGTCGCGGCACGCCTCCGCTCATAAGCCCAAGGACACAGAGGATCCAATCGGATCGCCTGAAGTATGAAACACATTAATGAAGCGCCGAGACAAGCCATGTCCTGATAAGACCCCTACCTCATTCGCATCATCCAATGCCTCTTTCCAAGCCTCCTTCTCTACCCTTGCCTTGCTGCGCTTGAGGAGAAGACAGACAATCTTCTGGGGATGGCTTGATAACAAGTCTATGTACAAAGCAGTTGCCTCATCTTTCCTGGAAACTATTGCATTGTCCGCTATTTCGAATGTTGCAAGACATCTTTTGGTAAGGTCTGAGAGCGGGTACTTGAGCATTCATCGTGGCAACTAATCATACAGTATTCAGACCCACCCGAAATGTTGTCCGCCACTCTAGATTCTGAAAGCAGAGCCAATGCCACGGTGTACAACATAATTGCATCGTAATACTTGGTATGGCACATTGACCTATCGCCAAACTTCTCTAAGCCGGTGGTGATTCTGACATCAACGACAGAGTCGGGTACACAGACTTACCACTCAGCCGGCCAAGAACTCCCTTCCTTGCTTCTATCTCTTCATTTAGTTTACTTTCATTCATATAGAGTGATTCCACTGCCTCCTTGGTGCGACCGGAGCCAGCTAATACTTGAAATTTAAGTTGGTAGATCATGAAATGCAAGTCATAGAGGCTCCAGCCACAGAACTTAGAAGGCACATCAATGAAAGCAGAAAATAAACTATCAGGATCTTACGAGAAAAATGGTCTTTGCTTCCGGAGCACAAAGGAAGGGACCGAGATCAGGTGCTCCAGACAAAAGCTGTAAGGCCATTCCATGGTCTCCTTTCTTTATGCGAAACTCGGCAAGGAGGACAAGCTTCTGTGCCTGCACGATTACAAGTCAAGAGGCATTCCAAGGCATCGCACAGAGCACTTACTTTCACCAATGGAGATACATTAATACCTTGGTGAAGACCAGGGAGTTCATCTCCGCAATGGAGTTTATCACGAAGCCCAACCTCGAAAAAGATGATGGACTTGACACAAAGACCAGTTCAACAATTGAAATGATGTCCCATGGCTGTAACTCACTCTGATGTGCTCAACAAGGTTTTTGGTGTCAGCGTCGCAGTCACGAAGCACGACATCAAACGCGTCTATTGCCCCCTCGCGCTTTCCCTGGCCACAGAGTGCGATGCCCTTTGCGATGTAAGCTATGAGCGGCCTTCGATCACGGTGTGACTTTGCATGCCCTGGAGTCAGCGCCAACCCTGCAGAAAAAATGATACAAATTACTGTTGCAGCCTCAGCATCCTCCAATGCTTCATCCCATTTTTGTAGTTGTGCCCGAACAAGAGAACGATTAGCACGTGCATACTGAACGAAATTCCGGTAACCTTCGTATGTGATTTCAGTCGATAGAATCTCCTCCGTTTCGGTCAAATTTCTGTCTTTCCACATCTCATGTGCTGCATTACTGATATACGTGAGCTGTGGTTGAAGTATATGAGTGAAGTGATCTGACCAGATAGAACTGAACTTACAGGTTCCACTGGTCCTAGAGAGGAGGTGAGACACTGAAGGGATGGATGAGAATGATGACTTCGTGAGGGTGATGTACACTCACATGGAAAAAACGGGGTGTTTCAACAACCCTCGAGAGGGCTCGTTTATAAATCTTCCCATCCTTTCCTCCATTGACAAGATAGAGCTCGTTCGGGGAAACGGCAGTGCTAAGCGCGTCAGAGTGTCGATAGGAGTGAAGGTGCTTGCGTGTAGAGATGTCCCGTATATCCCATATGTCAATGATCCGTGCCGAAGCTGATGCAGAGATGAGGAATTGGCCAGCGTTGGAAACATAAAGTGAAGTGATGACATCAGAGTGATGATCTTCCCACTTCGCTAGGCGTCTTTGAGTCGCAACGTCGAAACATCTGATCGAACCGTAGGGCCCGCCGGTGAAGAGTGTCTGCCCATCACCGGACCAAGCGAGTGAGCGTGTTGATTGACCATCGGTTCGGATAGATGCTAGCTGATCCCCGGTCCAACTATGCCAAATCCGAATCGTATGATAGCCGGATCGAGCATAACCTGACGCGATGCGACTACCGGCAGGTGAGAACTTGACGCACGAAACTGGTGATGAGTCCCCATGTCTCAATGAGGATAGTTGACGACGGAGCGCAGGTTCCGAGTTGATGTACCAGACCACGACAGTCCCGTCGTCCGACCCGCTTGCAACACGCAACGAATCCGGTGATACGTCCAATGCTGTGATCTTCAGCTCATGTGGCTCGCTCGACTCGCCCTCTTTCTGATGACTTGTTATGTTCCAAATCGCCACATTTCCATCAATGGCCCCGCTAACGAGCCACCTTCCGTCTTTGGATGCAGCTATGGTGGCCACTATGAGACCAAGGTTCATCGATGGTTCGACCTCCCGGCCATCTTCCATACTCCACAATCGAATGGTGCTATCACCCTTGCAAGCACTCGCCAACTGCCTCCCATCAGGGAGAAATACGAGGGATGATATTTCGCCTCCATCACCACTGATTCGGCACATAATATCTTCTGCACACCAAGTCGACGACTATAGTAGTACACCAAAGATAGAAGCTTATCCTGCTCACCCTCAGGCGGTTCTTCATCATGATTTTGCAGCGCATCCCGCGGCAACCGAACCTCGTTGCCACTATTCCGGGGTCGTTCTAGTATGATTACAACATTAACCCACTGGAATGACAACGAGCGCCCATTGGAATTAAATTTACCCTTTGCTCCCCACCACCTGTAGATAGCCCCATACGAGAAGTATACCACACATGCTAATAAGAAATAGAGCATGGGTAGTATTTGTCGATGGGATAGAGACTCGAACGTGGCGGTGTTCACTTGAAGTTGTATTTGGTACTATGTATCATTGTACGTACACAGTAGCCCACTCCCTTCGTCTATTATCCCTTTTCTGGGCATAGCTGTCGATGTCACGATTCGCCTCGAAAACGCCAAGGACGAATCTCTCAGGCAGATCCCTCCATCCATCAGGGTGAGTGCCCATCATGCATCATTAATCCATATACGACTCACGTTGTTGCGTCCAGAACGACAGTCCCTGCATAATCTTCAATGTTCGGTCCCGATGATCTTTCCGCCTCAATCTGATACTCCCTTGACGTTCTCCAGGCATTGCCGACGTGCCTACCCTCGAAACGAAACCCTTTGACACGCCTCAGGAGCACATCGGGGCCAAGGCCATTGATCAGACGATACCTACCCTAGCGGAGGCCCTCCGTCAAACCTGGTGAGTGCTCTGGGACTGCCCTCCAGGCTCTTTGGGAGGTGATGTCGGTGAGTACTGCTTCTCTGGCCGAAAGGAGAGAATGAAATAGCTAGCATTCTGATGCGTGTTTGCGTTAGGTTCATGCGGCAACGATGTTCCCCGTCTCGATTCCTACATTCATTGCTACCCCAACGACGACGTTTGATGCACACGCCATTCCGTCCCTCGTCACTGTGGCTGGTAACACCGTCAGCAAGCGTTTGATGGTCATCTTGAATGTACTGGCCAGGGTGCTGGAGGAGGAAAAGACAAAGAATTGGCTGCTGCTTTGGATGAGGCGTTGCGTGTGCTGCTTGGATCGATCGGGGATCCAAAAGGATTGAATGTCTTGATGCTTGGATAGTATGTGTGTTTGGTTTTGATAACGGGTTCTTTTGCTGTCACTATTGTCTGACTTGGGATGTAATAGGACAAAGGGTGACGCCCCGAGGTGCTGTGCGAGCGCCTGTGAGCTATTTTCCCTCTTTCGCGAGGAACCGGAACCAATTCATCTTTGTACCGGGTAGATTGGGTTCGACGACTATTTGATGATCTCCCTGTTTGATGATCCCAAGATCGATGCTCATATTTCAGAGTAGAAGGCATCCGATACGTCTGTAAGGTCTGCCCAAGGAGGAACTCAAGCCTTCGGCCGTTCCACTTCGCCGGACAATCAAAGGGATGGCCAGGATGGTCAGTGCCTGGGTTCAACTTGCCCAAGGATGTGGCACCCGCTGTGCCCGTCATTATTGCGGGTCTCACCACAGAAAGCAACAAGCAACGCGAAAATGCTGACTATGTGATTGAAGATCTCGTTGAGCGCACCGACGAATCTGCCATCCAGCCGTTTGTCGTTCCCTTTACCGGTCCGCTCATCTGTGTTGCCACGCAAGCAACGACCTATCCACTCAGTGTCAAGACTGCGGTCTTGTCCACACTCGCTGTGACGTTGGAGAGGATACCGAACTACCTCAAGACGTTCTTTCCACAGTTACAACAGACGTTTGACAAGTCCATCAGCGATCCGTTCAGCATTGGCATTGTCGTATTTATGCGCGGTGCAGATGTGTTTATCAGCTTCAAGAAGGAGGCACAGAGTGGGGGACTAGTATCTGACGTGCGTCGGATCGACCAGACTCAGAGCGTGTGTCCATAAATTGTACTTTATCCTGAAACAGATAATAGTGAAATGCATGCACAGCTGCGCATACTTCCTCTTATCCAAAGCAATCTTGATAGGTGACATTAGATAGATGGGCGGTGTAGATGCCTGGTATACATTTCTGTCATCATTCAGGCCCTAAGTTGCTTGCCAGGTAGCGGAGATCGTCATCCTTGACCAGACGAATAGGTAGGATGGGAAATGCACACGTATGTGACACGCTGCCTCTTGCAGGGATGTTCTACGTACGTTTCTGCCGTAGTCACTCTGAACTTCGCCTGCTTTGCTGTCGTCGGGATATCGGGACGACTGCTCCCGTGGGGTCCCTCCCCAAGGATGCATCGATGAACGTTGAACTCGAACCATTAGTTGTCCTGCTTCGCTGGACCATTGACAGGACAGGCACTCCGGGATAGACCATACCTGGGTTCAGCTTGCCGAAGGGTGTCGCACTGGCTCAAGTACCTTACTATTTCCACATACATTCTAGTGGTACGCAGTAATCCTGTCGGCAGCTCCCTCAGCCTCTATGAATCATTTTGATAAATGAGAACTCAGTGCATAGCCCGTCCGCTTATATACCCAGAGTAAACAAAACAAGGAGGGTTCACTTTACTCAAAGCTATGCTATCCATCTGAGATCGCAGCTGCAAAAAAATCACTGATGTGCGCTTCACAGATTGCAGAAAACCAGAACTCATGCGCAGAATCGTGTGAAGGGATCAGATTGTGGGCGATCTCATGGGCGAGCACAAAGAACCTCGGGTCAAACATCGGTCACCCATGATAACAGGGACAGGATAAAGCGTACCATGATAGCTGGGCTCGCCGTAGGTGGCCATTCTTTACATCCTCATCGTCTATTAGGTGTTATTGTCAGCCAGGTAGCCGGGTTGGGTCGCAAGACGGGTGATGCTCACGCCATTCCTCAAAGTATCGCAGATTGAGGTAGATGTTTCCCTCCAAATTGAATGCGATTGGACCTTCGGAGGCATCATAGAAAATATGCAACAAGTTCATCGGGAGCTCGTGTGCAGAGGCGGCGGGTGTGATAATGCGTATAAAACGAGCCAGCGGCTCCTGCTTGTCTGTGACGAATGTGTCGATACTGGGTACACCTAGGAAAGCCAGCAGTCAATGTTCCGACACGTAGCATGCTCTCAGTAGTGGTATCGAAGGGATTACCTCCGGCTACATGGACTTCAACACCTTCCTTTGTACCTGGCCATCCTGTAACTAAATTGAAGAGGATCCTAGAGACTGCCAGGCTTACCAAGAGAACGAAGGCTTTTGACTTGCGCGAAATCGTTGCAGGAGTGGTGCTTCAGGAATTGAATCATATCATCTTTGCCGTCGAGCAAACGGCTTCCTCCTGGAGCGCACGCTTCAGTTGCCTTGTTCACAACGTCTCCTGTTTTTGTGTCAGAGGATATCGTTGAAAGCATTTAAATAACTCACGAATGTAACTCTGACGGATAACCTGACGTGGGGTGCTGGAAGGAGATAAGCAACGAAGCTTGCCGGATAATCAAACCTACTGTTGAGGCGGAAGATAGACAGCACTCTCGAACGCAGTCAAAAGTTGTGCGCCCGGGATAAGTCTGCCCTTAACCATGTGGTATGTATTGTTTAGAGTGTTCGTAATGGAGTCACGAATATATGCAAGTGCTACTTGCGGAGGAGAACGCTGGTCTGTGGTAAGACTTGCCAAAGAGTGGGGATCATCTGTTGTGCTTGCGCTTGACTTGTCCATGGATAGTTCAGACAGCTGCTGCTCAGAGAACTGGTCAACTGCAGGATACAGATGGGAGTCAGCTGGCAGCTCTTGGCGCGGGGGTATGGAACCAACCATCAAAGCCTGCTCGTTTCAAGAGCTCTATGTCGGAAAGCATGGTTCCAAGGAGGAGGGTATCATTAATCTTGACAAATCCAAATAAGAGTCGGCATAGGGATGCAGCAAGACTTTATCCGGGGGGGATGAAATGTCAAGGAACCATTACAGGACAAGTTGCCAGACTCACTCGTACATGTCCCGCTTTACATGGCGTGATAACCATAGCTCTATTCTCCCAGCTTTGTTACACCTCGTGGCAGCCCACAGATCCTGCTCCCGTGAGGTGTTGTCATCTCCAATGATGAGGGTTTTGCGGACGAGCAACCTCTTGCAGACTATGACACTGAAATTTTCAGGGCTGGGGACACGCGTTTTATCGTACTGAAAATGGGAACATTTTTTCAGGAATAAGGGGAGCCGCTGGAGAATCAATGTTCGGACTTCGGAACAAGTCTTGGTATCAGAAATTTCAAGGGAGTCTTCATATCGTTCTTGGATGACAGTGCTCAGCCGTCTGCACCCGATTGAGCTGTAAAAGCCTGTCGATTCAGGTAAGCAAAAATCCACTGTATGAGTAAACTAGTGCGTGCGTTCGAGTGATTCATCCTGCGGTGCAACAAAAATAGCATCGCCGAAGAGTGCATAGTCCCTGGAATCATCAACGATGACGATCTCCTTGGGTGTCCGCAACTCATAGACAGGTTTCCATCCGACCTGATCACCAGCTCTCTCTCTCCGCTCACCGAGTAAAGTTCGCTGGGAACTCATCCTGTTCAAGGTATCATTGGGGATGTGGGTTCTTCGGGCCGCGAGGTCACGTAACTTCTCCAGGAAGCTGTACTCCCCCATATTAGTGGTCGCTCAGAGATAGCGTGATCATGAATTTGCTCCACATACCTGTCTTGTCCTCCAGCAAGGTCGTAGAACCTATCTGGATCGTGGATTAGGCTCTCCGCAACATCCTTCACGGAAGGTTCTTTCATTGAACCACAAGCACTTAAGAAGTGGTTTGCCTTCGTCCCAAAGTCCACAAAGACAAATAGTTTGGAGTAAAATTGATCCGTAGACGGGCCCAAGTAACACTGAGTGGGCGTCAACCACTCCCAGGAATCTGAGACACGAGAGGTCACGGGCACTATGTGCAACTCAGAAAGTCTGGTGAGTTCGGGTTGTGTAAAACCTAGTGCCGTGTTGGGAAGGTAAGTCATGTGGAAGTCCGAGGGTTCAATACTTACTCTGAATGCAGTCCGACAAACATTCATACCACTGACGGGCTATTTCTTCATTGGAGGGACGAGTTGTCTCCAGCAAGTGGAGAAGCATCGAGCAGGGTGGATGTTGCCGAACACCTAGTTCGCTGATGATGACCTTCTGGTAGACATTCTGTATGACGGAAAAGCCGAGTGCCTTCCATTGGGTACTCAAAAATACCTGCAATGACACTCCAACAAAGACCCGATTATAAAAATGCTTCACGTACATCTCCAGGACCTTTCAAACAGGTGCCTTCCTTGTCCTCTGCTGGTACGAATGCGACATCCAGGAACTTGTCTGGATTGTACTCAGAGTATTTTGATCGGAGGCTGTTGCAAAAATACATGAAAGCAGTTGCCCTGATTGAAGTATCTAGCGAAGCACAAAGCCCTATGATTATCTCGAGAGGTGGGTAAGGATGCAGACCCAGGCGATACAAGAGCTCAGCTAGGGATCAAGCTAGTAATCCGTGTAGGGACAACAGGAACGGCATCCTTACCTTCATCTGACTCATTCAACCATTTTGACTTCTTACCCCAGTCAATCACAGGTAGCTGAAGTTGACGGAAGATTTCTACTGGCGGGTAGAGTTCGTCGGCACAGTAGCGAGTCTTCTCACCAACGTGGTTCTGGGGACATTCCTCAGAGAAAAGCTTGGATGACTTCAGCATGGAGATCTGTTCCATAGTCAGGGGAGGAGATGATCGGAGTAGATACTTCACAAAATCAGATGTACTCCAGTCTCCCGTGTCCAACATACTGAGCATGCTGAATAAGCGACCAAATTAACATAATACTGTGTTCACTTGCCGAGTTGAAAGGAGTTCTAGTGGAATCTGTGTTTGAACCCCAATAAATGAAAGTAATGTTCCCATCTCTCCGTCAAGGTGAGATGCAGTGGCAAATGTGACTACCGGTAAGCCAAGTTTGTGGAAAAGTCCGTCGTCTGCAATGGGAAGATACGACCCGTCCGGGTGACGGAGACCATGAGATGTAGGAATGCAGTGAGTGCCTTCGAGTACCACCTTTGCTGCACAACGCATGTCATCCGAAAGTGAGGACCATGCCCGCGAGAGAATGTACAGGACACGTTCAGCCCAATCCGGCGACTTGGTGAAGTCATAGGTTGGATTTCCTGACATAACATCTGTACGCGAGATGTATCGGAACCACTCCATGACCATGAACTCCCTCCGGCCGAGGTTCTTAAGTTCCGCGAGCGTGAAACGCATGCTGACATCCAGAGGGATAAGAGACGAAGGAAGTGGTCCATCACGTGGAATGTGGAATCCAAGACCCTTGACATCGATGAAGCATTCCATTGAGGACAGTGATTGTATTGTTCCTCCTGCGCCATAGAAGGTAACAGCGTTTGACAACTCGGCCACACTCAGGCTCGAATCGTTTCGCTTCAACTCTAGCCACCATTGGAAACAAAAAATTAACTTTTCTTCACCAAGGGGATGTCCATCCAGGGCTCGTAGAACATCTTTGATAGTTACAAGTGATACCGTATGTGGGTCCGGAAGGGCCTCGATAACGTGCGCAGCTTCCCGACTGATGCGTTCTGAGAGCATTGGGAGGGAACTGAGAAACCTGGAAATCTGGGGATCAAACGCTCTAATGTCCGGGGCCATACGAACGCCAATGGAAGAGAGGAGTCTAAGAGAGGAAGCAGAGCATTCGTAGAATGAATCGCGTAACACCTGAGCAACTTTGAGCGAGGGTGTCGAGTGATGAAAAGCGAAGAATTTGAGGACATGAAGAAAGCGCCGGTGCAGATGATCCCGAGCCCCGAGTGGTGGTTGCAAATCCGGAGTAACTGTGGCTGCCTCCTCCCATAGGTGTTGAATCTCAGAAAGCTCTAGTTCATACACAGCACGAGATAAGAAGCCTCCGACGTATAAGAGTTCCTTATTCCAGACTAGTAGGCAATGATGAGTAAGCGTCTTACTCCTCTAAGGGACACCTACCGGAAACATAGTTATCACTAAGATATTGTGTGAGTAACTACCTATCATAGATGTATTACTAACTTACACAAAATCAATCGATTCACGCTCGACAGTAGGGATGAAATGGGATGCCATATGACCCCCAATGCTTGTTGTTTGTCCAGTGGCATGACCCTAGTTAAGGACTTCAGCAGTAGAAATGGGAGACTCAATAAAACGGGGACGAACAATGAAGATTCGTGTGTACTTGGCCCTATTACATATGGACTTCGTCAGCAAAGAGATTTTCAGTGGTCATGCAAGGTACAACATACTCTTCGAGATCTGCACGTAGCCCCCTGAAGATAGGCTCCTCTTCAAGACAGTAATTCCACTGTTCTGCGATGCTACGATCATATTCATCTTTCCCGGTCTGGACATCACCAATCAGTGGGCTTGGAAAGTGCAATTGGTGCAACAGCCTACATAGATTAAACTATATTTTAGCCGGGATGGTGGCGGCTTTTTCATGCACCGACACAATTCTGCTGAGATTTTCTCATCAAGCGTAACATCCACCTCGGCAGTGAACATTGTGAGATCCACTTGGGACTCGTGGATTTGTGTTGATGGTTGACAGGCCCAAGTACCAGGATACACTGCATCCATGACTTCCGCTTCGATCGTGATGCCTAGTTGGTTACAACAATCAGGACCGAGGATGGACACACCGTCACACAGGCATACTCACGGTGACATCGGACCTCTTTAACATGCATGGTATCCATGGGGCTAGACCGCTTCATCTCTTCAGGTACACTGATGGTTTCAAGAGTTTTGAACGACTTCCTGATATGTCCAACACGATGATCGTCAAAGAAAACACCCACTGCCCTCAGATTAACCATGAAAGTGATTGATGATGCAAGAAATCGCATGAGGTCCAATATCGGTGGCATCGGACTAGGTTCTCGTAGCGGCATCTTAAACGTTGTCCAAGGATCCGGTGTCTCATTGTGGAGGCTACCACGGCGGACATACAACTATGTCTGAATGAGAGTTTGACTGCTAGCAATCAAATTTTTGGTACCTGGTCATCATTGTTCTTCCAGTAAAACTGCATTTCGTAACCTGCAAGTGTGTTATATCCACAGCATCACAAACGACCAAAATCTCATACCTCCGGATGCGACACACGGGCTTTCCGTTACAGAAAATAAGCTGTAAAAACCTACCAAAAGTTGTCTAGCATTAATTTTGGAGGGAAATATCGACCCACCGACGCCAAACGCGCCAATTTTATCCGGGTTGGGGTTCCCTTCAGCTGAATGAAGACGGGTTGCAGACAACTTGATGATAAAGGCAGAAAATAGCAATACCTACCGATTCTAGGCAATCGCTCCCAGTCCCCCTTGTCAAATGGCTTCCCATTGTTTCTGAATACCCACTGAACGATCTTGTCAATGAAAATATCAGGACAAGCAGGGGAACGGATGGTAAAAAGACTGGGCACCTCTGCGTCGGTAGACTCCAGGCTAGATGCCATCAATGGACTCGGGGTATTTCCTCTTTTTGCACAGTGTTGGTATGCAGCGGTCTCAAAGTGAATTTCGACAGTTGAAGACCCAGCGTCATCAGAGTTCTGAAGGAGTTCCCGGAATACTACATAATAAAATGAAGAGAGTGTGAATGACAACAGGTCTAGTATGAACAACACGACTCTCACATGTGAACTCTCCCGAGTAGCGTGCAAGCACTTTATGAACCAATGCCCGCTGATTGACCTCGACTCGCACCTCCTCCGTTCTAGGCTCGTGATTGATTTGGAGGGAGTGAGATAAACACGTCAGCACCTCGGGGGGTGGCGTCATTTTTGTGGATAACGTCCTCGGCTGCCAAACGTCCTCGAAAACCCACACGGTTTTGAGTCAGGCTGATAAGTGGAGTCCGAGTGAATGCTGGTAGTCAACTTCGTAGAGACGCTGGACAACGGAAGTCCAAAGCACAGCAAGTTGCTGTGCGGTTACTGCATGTTCAGCATCTCGTCAGTCGGTCCCTTATTAAGTTATTCGGTGCCGCCCATAAGTAACTCGGGTATGGGAAAGCAAACCTCATTACAATAATGCCGCAAGGCGCGATTTTGACCAGGACGACGCGGTCGACTCTTGAACGCCAATGCATCCCTACCTCCCAGTCCTTTCGCTGGATAAACGGTGCACAGCCCAACTCTAAATCGGAGAGGGTGACAAAGAAATCCTATCAACGTGATCGCGCAGAGTCGGGGAGTCTGCAAATGGGAGGAAGAGATGGGTGCGGAAGCCAAGGTAGTGTTCCGTGGCTAATGAGATCGCATGATCGGAACGACTCGTGTCTTCTGTCGAAGTTCAAGCAAAAGTCTGGTTTGTGGAAAAGGAGACGAATAGTGAGCGCCCGACCACCAATGCCATCAAGGCAATGAAAGCAACATCGTAATTATACGGAAATGCCCTTCATCATAATCCCGTAGCCTACATGCAGAGACCCGAGTATAATGGCACGCCCCATCTTCCTTAGAACGATCATTATCTCACAGTCGCGTCACTCAAAACTCGTCAAAGTGGAAATAGTCGGCGGTGGCTCGAGCGTGGTAATTCGGTAAACCCAGCGCTTCTCCGATCCTGGTGACGGTCCACACTGTTCGTGTAATGGTCGACTCGCCACAAAATCTATACGCAAAAAATCTGCGACAATCATTTGGGTACCCTTTGCGGTTTCCGGAACCAAAGCCCGGCCTCCCTTCATCCTACGAAGAAAATGGGCTCCACATCGGAGATGTTGGCTACGTTGATGATCATGGCATGTTCGAGGTCCTGCTCAATATATGTTTTTCCTCAGATCACGAGCTCCACTGGGCCAGGCGTAAGGATCTTCTGGGCCTTGTTGAACTGGCCAAGTTCAACCCAGATGAAGTCCCTCCCATTCCAAATGCATTCCCTTCTGGTCGTGTAATTTGCCACGGCATCCAGGGGTCACACGGCGATAACTTGAAGCACACCCAGAGGTAGTTTAGTGTCAATCTGGAGGTACAATGATACTGACTAGGCATCGTCAGCGTGCCCTGCAAATTCATGTCATGTTCCATGTCAGGCGCCATCCTTATCCTCCCATCAGGCGCTGTGCTCCGAAACCTCAACGACAACAAGGAAGAAGAGTTTCGTAAGCTAGCAGAGAAACGTGCGCTCGACTGGTGCCGATTCGCTCGTCGTAAATCCCTCTACCTCATTACCGGGTTCTATAAAACGAGTACTTGGTGTCTTGCATCGTTCCATGGTGCCCGGACCACTGATCAGATCCTACTGGAACGTGACGATACAGGGAGATATATTTGGAACTCCAGTTGTGATTACCGCCAGAGTCCTGGGGAAAACTGCCACGAGAACCAAACTGTGCTCATATCAGGCTTCAAGATCGAAGTGAGGGGGTGGGATGAACATACTGTAGTTGAGAAGCTGGCGCCACGCTCGAGAAGCATCTGGTTTGAATTTATGTTGCTGACAAGCTCCCTGCTTGGCATCTTGGTCTTCCTCTGGCAGCGGATAGCTTCGAGCGGTGTGCTCAAGATGTGGGGCCATAGCAAGCTTAAAGATATGGATAGGGGTACACGTGTCGACCGCGTACCGGCATCATCCCAAGTATGTACCCTCACTGAGATGATCGAACAGGCAATGGTTGAGTGATCCTCCAGCCTTTTCACCCTTCTGACGTCATCAATCGTTACTTGCTAGACAAGGTTTGTGCACCGAAGTATCGCATGCTATCGTATACTGAACTTCTAGTTCCAAGAATCCCGACATCCAGGTGGCTGTCACTCACGACAGCCAGTGGCTAGCCATGATTGAAGAGGTTCGGTGTCCTGCACTGTTTCCATGCATAACATGACCAAGGGTCTAGAACGAATTGGCTCACGAGGACATGATGGAGGAAGAACGCTTTCGGGCGTTCTTGGAAGAAAAATACACGGACGACTATAGCTCGGACAGTAAGTGTTTCATCACAACGATTGCTCACAGATTCCTGAATATTTCTCAGATGTGGTTTATCTTCGAAGAAAGACGTTGGTCTCTTCTTTCGCCAAGGGTCGAGGTGTTAACCAGCTTGCGTCAACAGCGATGAACCCAACCGTGCAGGCTGCGGTGAACTGCGCGAGTCAGCACTCCTTCCCAAGACATTTTCCATTCCAGCTCCTTCCGATGACATTCGGCAGATCGTGGTCACACGTACGTACGCCTTGTGCCCTTGTAGAAAGTTATGGCAATCACCTCACAGGTATGCGGGCGGAGAATACTGTAACTGGTCTCAGACGCATGCCAGTCGGTTTTTACGTCCTCATCCAGTTCAACGGCACAAAGACAAGGAGCAAAATTAAGTCGGTTTTACTCCGCGATAGCATCATCGAATGGGACGATGAGGTTGTGCTGTGAGCAAGCCCCTACTCCTTTCTGCCTGCTGTCGCTCACGATATGATAATTAGGCCCACGGATTCAGCGGTCAAGGTCCGATTCTCGATCAACGCTTCTTTCGAGTTTGAGCCAGCGCTCGGAAATGGGGAAACACTCTGCGTATCAGAAATCAGCGTGGGTGGTTTGGCTCAGAATGGCAGCACATACCGTATGTACCATGAATTTGGGCGTCCTGGTGGCTCTTGCTCAAAGCGAGTGCAGTTCCGTTCTCTTCCGCAGCGGGGAAGGATGCCTCTTCCTGTCCTTCGCTCCTTATCACTCTCGAAGAACGGCATTTTAACTCTTTCACTGACTTGAGTCAAGGCGACAGAAACGTAAGAGTAATAGCTATGTTATGCATTCCTGTTGTTAATGCCACTTTGTTAGCTGGGATGTGAGGACCGGTCGTGCATCGGAGTCGGAGAAGCCACAGATGAAGGGCACAATGCACTTCTCCACTATCACAGAGACCACAGGATAGTGGAGCTGAAAAAATCTGTAGAACACTTCAAACGTGCATTGGACCTTTGTCCTTCCGACCATCAATATCGTGCCCCCGCATTGTTCAACCTTGCTACGGCGAGGTTCATAAACTGTCAAGTTCATGGTACAATCTCCGACCTCGAAGGGACCATCTCTTCCTATCGCGAGGCGCTCGTGTTGCGTCCAGCGCCTCTCCCAGATCGACCAGGGACACTACTGCAACTCGCTCAAACTCTCCTGTATCGTTACGGGAGGCTGCACTGTGATTCGTCTATTGCGGACGAAGTCGAGGAGCTCGTGGCTGAGGCTAAGCAGATTTGCTGTGAGGGGAGCTACGAACATCGAGCCGCGAATCTTGTACTTCAAACGCTCAAATGCCACCAGGCAAAGACGTCAGGACAGCTGGTGGAGATCGATGAATTAATCTTGGAATTCGATCGATCTGCTCAAATGCCTCCAGATTGGTACTTCGATCGCCCATACCGATTGATCAACCTAAGTGCTGTGTTGCGCAGACGTTTCGAGACAACTGCCGATCTTGATTATCTTGAAAAGTCAATTTCAGCGGCCGAGGAAGCCGTCCGGCTCGTTCCAGATGGTCATTTCGATAAGCCCTGGGTGCTCGCCTCACTTGGTGATGCACTCTGCATACGCTTTGTACGACGTGGTGATGTATCCGACCTTCACAACTCAATTTCCATGATCGAGGACGCCATAAAACTTACTCCAGACGGCCATGTTGAAAAGCCATGGATGCTCAGTCGGCTTGGTGCTGCAATTCTAGCACGATTTATCTATCGTAATGCCTCTGACCTTGGGAAATTGATATCAATGACCGGAACCTCCGTCCACCTCACTGCGAAGGCTCGACTTGATCAGTTGGACAACCTTGCCAGGTATATCGCAACCGGGGCCCTGTGCGCTGGTGACGTCAGTGACCTCGAACGAGCAATCTCGACGCATAGAGATGCTGTGGGGCAGCTTCTCAACGGCAATCCTCGCCGACCTAGCTGTTTAACCAGCCTTGCCGATTCCCTTTTAGCTCGTTTTTGGTGCCTGGGCGACTCAAATGACCTCGAGGAAGCCGTCTCGACACACAAAGGTGCTATGGAGGTCGCTCCTGATGGCCACCCTGACAAACCGGACTGTCTGAACGGCCTCGCTCTCTCCCTCAGAGCTCGTTTCGAGCGCTTCGGTGAGCTGAGCGACCTCGAGGAAGCGCTTTCGAGACACGCGGATGCCATCGAGCTCACTCCTGATGGCCACCCTAGCGCACCTTGCTATCTGGGCAACCTTGGCAATTGCTTCGTCACTCGTTTCGAGCGACTTGGTGAGCCGAGTGACGTCGATGGAGCGATTTCGGTGCACAACGATGCCGTCCAGCTCACTCCTGACGGCCACCCCGACAAACCCAGCCATCTGAATAACCTCGCTCTCTCCCTCAGAGCTCGTTTCGGGCGGTTCGGCGAGCCGAGTGACCTCGAGGAAGCCATTTCGAGGCACAAGAATGTTGTCGAGCTCATCCCTGATGGCCATCCCGACAAACCCGGCTATCTGAACAGCCTCGCCCTCTCCCTCAGAGCTCGTTTCGAGCGTTTTGAAGTACTGAGTGACCTCGACGATGCCATTTCGAGGCGCAAGGATGCCATTGCGCTCACTCCTGACGGTCACCCTAGCAAACCCGGCTGTCTAGGTAGCCTTGGTAACTGCTTTGTCACGCGTTTCGAGCGATTCGGCGAGCCGAGTGACCTCGAGGAGGCGATCTCGAGGCACAAAGATGCTGTCGAGCTCACTCCCGACGACCATCCCGACAAACCTGGCCATCTGAACAATCTCGCCCTCTCCCTCAGAGCTCGTTTCGAGCGCTTCTGCAAGCTCAGTGACCTCGGGGAAGCCATTTCGAGGCACAATAATGCCATCGAGCTCACCCTTGATGATCACCCCGTTGCACCTGGGTGTATGGGCAGTCTCGGTAACTGCCTTATCACTCGTTTCGAGCGACTCGGAGACCCAAGTGACCTCGAAGCAGCAATATCGTGGTACGACGATGCTATCGAGCTCACCCCTGACGGCCACCCCGACAAACCTGGCCATCTAAACAATCTCGCCCTCTCCCTCAGAGCTCGTTTCGAGCGCTTCGGCGAGCTTAGTGACCTTGAGGAAGCCATTTCAAGGCACAAGGAGGCAGTCGAGCTCACACCTGACGACCACCCTAGCAGACCCGGCTGCCTGGGCAGTCTTGGTAACTGCCTTGTCACTCGTTTCGAGCAGCTCGGTGAGCCAAGTGACCTCGAGGAAGCGATTTCGAGGCACAAGAATGCTGTCGAGCCCATTCCTGATGGCCACCCCGACAAACCTGGCCATCTGAACAACCTTTCTCTCTCCTTGAGAGCTCGTTTCCAGTGGTCCGGCGAGCCAAACGACCTCGAGGAAGCAATGTCGAGGCGCAAAGATGCTGCCTACTTGGTGGCCAACCAGGCTGTACAGGGAGAATGATACCGAGAAGGTACTATATTTTTGTGATGCAATAGTGCTGTACTGTGCCTTTTTGCAGAGATGCAACTGTTGGGGGTGCATGATGTATCGCCACAGTTGTTCTAGCAC
>QFEI01000621.1:0-42023 GCA_003316145.1 Neoboletus magnificus | reverse complement strand
CCACACTACTTTTTTTGTGAGAGTCGACCAAAATGTCTTGCTAGGGTCGCTATATCCCTGTCTTTGCAGCTAAAGTGTACGATCAGAATGCGAAGCTAGTCGAGGCTGGATTAACACCTATTAATTTGCAATCCGTTATGATCGGTATGTTAAGGTTCCACCATCGGTACGACTGACCAACGCTCGCGGTCAGGAAACGGTATGGTTGATTATTTCACGATGACGCCATCATATGTCGACATGCAATGCACGGCAACCTCGGTGTTCCCGATTGCGAGCATTAGGTGAGTTGAATATAGCTTGCACATGGCCTGCGCTTACGGATGATACAGCTCATGCGTACGGATGAAGGAAGCTGTGAGTGTCCCCATGCTTTGCAGGGATCACATGCCGATCTTGGGTATAGCTGCCTCGGTGCCAAAAATGGACTCTTGAGTCATGTATCAACCAATATGATGCGTTGAGCTGTGGCGCAGCTCGTAACTTTTGTGACAGCGAACTCTCTGACCCGTTTTTTGCTACTGGTATACTCAGCGAAACCTGGAACGCGTTAATGACATCTGATTGATGAATACAGGGATGAATCCGTATGACATTAGCAAAAAATGCGAGGGTGATCCTGAGGATCTCTGTTACCCTGTTACAAAGTACGGAGTTATATTACCTGCTTGGTATGCTATCGTGATTGGTTTCCAGGAACATAGGGAAATATCTTGACCTTCCTTCCACTCGCGCACTTCTCGGTGTGGACCCATCCATCACCTCAAACTTCAGCTCTTGCAGTAATACGGTCGGAAATGCATTTGCCAGAACTCAGGACGAATACCACGAAACTTATACCCACATTTCTGGGCTCCTCGAGCGCGGAGTCCGTGCACTGATCTATGTCGGAACGTACGACTGGATCTGTAACTGGATTGGCAACGAACGTTGGACGCTCAAGATGTCCTGGAGCGGACAGGAAGCATTTGTAAGCCAGCCATTGAGAGAATGGCAGATCGATGGCCAGGCTGTTGGCAAGACAAGAAGCGCTAATGGGTTGACGTTTGCTACCGTTTATGGGGCTGGACATATGGTGGGTCCATCATTATTTGTTGGGATATGATTTTGATGAGGCTTCAGGTTCCGTATAACAAACCCAAGGAAGCACTGGCGATTGTACAGAGGTGGCTGGCAAAGGAGGAGCTATGAAGCTCGCATCATCTCCCCGCGGCATATTCAAGCAGTCTTAGCATTTGATGGCGTAGTGACGTGTTGCCACAATAGGTCATCATGTGAGACTAGTTACCTCCGTAACTCACTTTCTAGTCTCTTTCCTGGCTCTTGATGCTCCCTTGACCTTTTCTTCCTCCTGCTCGTCGAAATCCTAGTATTTTCCCTAAAGAGACCCAGGCATACATTTGGACATTGTACTCTCTTCTGGGTAAGCTCCAGGTTTGGGGGGTTGGCAGGAGCTCGAGATCCGGACCAGCAGTGATCTCTACCTGAGGAACGTCGTTATTGAATGATGACGAACGAGCACTCCGCCGGTGCCCCCGATCGGGATTCCCTAGGTACTCGATGAGTGCTCAATGAGTAAATATTTTAGGGAGAGTAGTGCCACACGCTGACGGTGCTCCCGGCAGTCCAATCAGATTCCCCTTGTACGCTCGCAAAAGCCTTCAGAAACGCAACGTAACAACTACTTTCCCCACCTGCAAGACAGGTGTGTGGCGTTGTACTTACCCAGTTCCCTGAAGACTGTAGTATACAACATTGGCGTACGGCTAGAAAAAGGAGGAAATTACAGCCGCCGTGTGCCATTCGGTCACCGTTATGCACGGTACTACTTACAAAAGACAATTGGTTGCCACTACAGCGCGTGGTGAAACATGGTCGGCGGGGACAAGAGAACTTATTGCGGCGCGAGCCTGCTACTGAAGGAAAGCAGGTTTCGGAATATTCGCTTGACGATCACCCAGTGGGTATGGTAACGTAAACACCTAGCTAAAGATAGCACTCTCAGAAGAGATAATAAGAAGGTGGGGAGTCGCTCAGTGGGTGCGTTTCATTCCTCCAACATGTTTCTCAGCTCACTCGGCCTGCTGGCGCTGGCCATTCTCAGTCATGCATCCGAATTGCAGTCAGTTTTGGGCTTGGAACAGCCTACTGCAAACCCCTACACCCAATTTGCGTATGCTGACCCATACGACGATGGATTGTTCACGCCAGTGGAGGACCTCAGCGTTCTCTCGGTCGACAGTTTCACCACGCTTGGCCATCCGGCCTTCCCAAGCCACAGCGTCAGGATAAAGAAGACGGTGTTTGAATGCGACCCACGTTCCAAGTCGGGTCACCTTTCACCATGTTATTTCCGAAGCTCACGTGTGGTCTAGTGCGTACACAGGTTACATCGACATTGGAGCGAGACACCTCTTCTACTACTTTTTTGAGAGCCGCAATGATCCTGCAACAGATGATGTCATTTTCTGGACCAATGGTGGTAATTTCTACTTATCCGCACATAAGAGGTCATTGTATAACGATTCCGGAATAGGTCCCGGTTGTGTCTCTAGTATGGCTGTGTTCGTGGAAAATGGGCCATGCAAAATTCTTGACGCGGACGGTCCGAAATATAACCCGTACTCGTGGACTACCAACGCGAGCGTGTTCTTTGTCGATCAGCCTATCGGTGTTGGCTTTTCGTATGCCGAGTACGGTGAAACCGTGGTACGCAGTATGTTTGGTTGACATGAATGCCCTGGGAACCTCACCATTTGATAGAGCACGACCGAACAGGCTGCCAAAGACATTGCCGCGTTCGTGGCTATCTTCTTTGAGAACTTTAGCCAGTTCAAGGGCCGTGCTTTTCATATGGCGGGTGAATCATACGCCGTAAGTCCTAGTTACATAGACTTTGTTTTCGGGGGAACTGACTAATGTATCTTTCTAGGGTCGTTATCTTCCTGTGTTTGCAGCCCATGTTTACGATCAGAATGCTCAGCTGGTCGCGGCGGGAGGAACAGCCATCAATTTGCAGTCCATTATGATTGGTGTGTTGACATTTCACCCTCAGTACGCCTGACCAACGCCGGTGATCAGGAAACGGTCTGGTTGACTACTTCACGTTGTCCGCGTCATACATCGACGTCCAGTGCACGACTGCCTCCGTATCGCCTCCGATCTCGAACATCAGGTAAGCCGGGTACATCCCTGTGTGAGGTTTTGGTCTAAGTGTTAAAAGTACATGCATACGGATGAAGCAAGCTGTGAGAGCCATCGTTCTTGTAGAGTCTCATTGACTGATTTTTTGGTAAAGTTGCCTCGGTGCCAGCGATGGACTACTGAGTCGTGTATCAAACAATTTGATGCCATGAGTTGTGGTGCAGCCCGTAACTTCTGTGACAACGAACTTTCAGATCCGTTCATGAATTCCGGTATGCCCAGCTGAAATCTGGACCGCGTTGACAGACTGTTGATCGTTGATTCCCAGGACTGAATCCATACGACATTACCAAGCAGTGCGAGGGCGACGAAAGCGTCCACTGCTACCCTGTCATGCGGTAAGGAGCCACGCTGGTTCGCCATGAAAATTGTAGTGATCACGTTTCAGATACATGATGGACTACCTTTCCACTCCAGCCGTCCGCGAGACGCTGGGCGTGAGCCCGTCTGTCCCTGCTGGTTTCGCCGCCTGCAACGACACCGTCTTCGCTGCGTTTACCCAAACGTTGGACGAATACCACGAAACCTATACCCACATCGCTCAACTCTTAGAGCGCGACGTACGCGCGCTAATCTACGTCGGAACGTATGACTGGATCTGTAATTGGATCGGCAACGAGCGTTGGACGTTCAAGATGTCTTGGAGTGGACAAGAGGCATTTGTGGGTCAGCCATTGACGGATTGGCAGATCAATGGATATGCCGTTGGTAAGACAAGGAGTGCAAATGGACTGACTTATGCTACTATCACTGGGGCTGGACATATGGTGGGTCCATCGTTCTCAGCCGGGACATGGTACTCACGAGAGGTCAGGTTCCGCTTGACAAGCCACAGGAAGCGTTGGTGCTCGTACAGAAGTGGCTGACAAAGGAACCACTTTGAAAGCCGCACCATACCTGTGCGCACGTTCTTGCATGGAACACCGACTTTGAAATGAAATTCTACGGAATGGAAGTGCTTTACTATCTATCCATGTGCCGATATGCAAAATGAATTTGTTTCCCGGACGTCCTCCTCGGAGGCAAGGATACCGTGCAAGGATATATGGACGGTCGACGGCGAAACGCACTACACACACATTGTTCTGGTGTGCGTCGTGTTATGGATGATGACCAGATCGAGTTGTTGTTCGATACCAGTCGACAATGCATATGCATCGAGGTCGAGAAGTCTCGTCCACCCTTTGACGAGATCCAGTTAAACTGTCATCGGGAGCTGCACAAGGGAATTGGTGGACGAAACGACGGAACATTGTGATGGCCAGTGGCAGAATTGCCGCAGTCGAGGACGACGAGCAGGACCGAATATTAATTGGTAAGAGAGAATTATGTTAGAGGCCGCCGCATCTGGAACACATCTGGAGATATATGGGTTCTTTGCGGGTATGTGGATGGGTTGGTTCGTCTGCTGAACGTGCGGAACGATCCATACGACACACGTGGTAAAGCCCTAGACAACCCAATGAGATTCGCATACCACGTACAGATACTATACCACCTTCTGAGGGCCTGAGATCAGACGGAAAACGCTTCATCCAAACCCGGATTCAGCGAAGCCAGGCAGTAATAATATGCACAGCGGATCATGATCTCATCAATGGGCCAGTCGGTGACTTGAATAGCCTCGTTCCAAGATATCGGGATCGAAGTTGAGATAGATTCTCGACACTTGCAAAGATCTATCTAGGACGGGCTAATCTTGGTCTGATTGTCGCCTCCCCGACAATGTAAGCTATGAGATTGTTAGTAGGAAACTTGACGGCGTGAGGATGGCCGCGTGCTTGGAGTTATCTGATGTTCGCCTCGTAAGCAACATGACAGCGTGGGGACGGTCGCGTGTTTCGGGACTCGTTATCTTGCCAAGCCGGCAAACGACTTACATAAGTGACTCTGTCCGACGGTGATGACGAGACGCGAACTTGGTCGATGCAGACGTAAAACTTGGTATTGGCGCGAACGTTACGCGCTTCGTACGTGGCGGGGGTGGAGATTCAAGCCTTCGTCGACGAGTCGGAGGGATGCTTCTCGAAAGACTCAGCAGATGGCGAGGAGAGATCCGTGATAGGAGATAACTCCAACCCTGGTGAGCACGGCGGCTTTTCGACTCGGCACCACTGTGCACAGTAAGCACAGCGGGGAGAATGCTACTCCGCCAAGCACATTTCCGCAGAGACGCGAGGACTGAACGTGTTTCATCAAGCCTGGATTCTCGTCGGAAACGAGTCTCAGCCCCGTCCGTTGGTGTTTCCTATAAAGCAGAGCCCGTCGAGCTCGTTTCGGTCGCCACTCAAGGTACACCGCCACGTTTGGCGTCCGACGCAACTGTAATTGTCATTATTTGGTAAGGAGCTCCCTGCTGGGGCTTTCCGTTCTTTGACCGCTACGACCGCACGCCCGACGTTGGTCCCAGCAGGTCGTCTACAACGGTCACGACTCACCCCTTAGCACGTCCATTCTGCTTCACCGGCCCTTTCGGTCGACGTCATGTTGTTTCACCCAGTGAGCCTTAATGAGCTTCTCGCATCACCCGCCACTTGCTCATCCGCAAACAGCTTAGTCCAACAATTCCCCATATCGCCTATGCATGCTTGGGTGGTTTTGTTGTTGTGGTCAGTCCATCAAGGTTCAGCCGGAAATGAATGCACTCAATGATTGTATAGTTTGGCATGTTTTCCCTTTTTATTCGTGAAAAGGTTAGCCTCAGCCGAGCCACTCTCGTTAAAATGCTCATCGTCATTGCAGCTATACATAGGGGAAGCCTGTTGGGCCTTTCTCTTTGGTGTCATTATAGGAAAGTACATTGATTGCCCTTAAACGTTTAGTGTTGCCCTGACGGGTTCTGCTCATCCCAGGGCCCTATGGGGCTGGAGTATTTGATCCTCGCAGCTGGGCTAGCGGTAATGAAGAGGTATCGAATACCATTACTCTCGAGTTTACCCGCGTCGTCCTTGCTATCGGTGTGTTTGCCATCGGTGTCGAGCTTCCCAAAGCCTATGTCGCCCGGCATTGGAAAAGCTTGTTCTTTTTGCTTGGTCCTGTGATGGCTTGGGTGTGTTGCATTCAATTCAGCCTTCATCGGACGTTCAAACAACTGCCGATAGGGTTGGTTTGTGTCCGCAGGCTTAATTTACGCCTTCATTCCGGGACTCGACTTCCTTTCTAGTCTTGCCGTTGGTGCATGTTTAACTCCAACCGATCCCATCCTTGCCGCGGCTGTGGTCGGAGGAAAGTACGCAGACAAGCACGTGCCCGCGCACATCCGCCGTCTACTGTCCGCGGAGTGTGGATGCAACGACGGAGCCGCGTATCCCTTCCTCTTTCTTGCCCTTTACCTCGTGTTAGATTCTACGCCAGGCCAAGCGATTGAAGGCTGGTTTTTGTTCCTTTGGCTTTGTCAGTCTTCTCCTTCGTCTTCGGATATGTGCTCATGAATCCATGCAGTCGAGATCGCCCTCAGTATAGTCTTCGGATCGTCCCTGGGCTTCGCATTTCGACATCTCATGAAGTTTTGCCAGCGCAATGACCTGATCGACCGTCAGTCGTATGTTGCGCAATACGTCTCGCTCGCGTTTCTTACCATCGGCATCATGACGATACTCGGCTCGGACGACCTCCTCGCCGCTTTTTGCTGCGGAACGGCTTTTGCGTGGGACGGTTTCTTTAACCGACAGACGGAGGAAGCAGTGTTCAGTTCAGTGATTGATTTGCTGTTCAACGTTGCTTCGTTCGTATACGTAGGTGCATGGATGCCCTTTGATAGCTTCACCAACGAGACTTTGACACTGAGCATCGCCCGCCTTGTCCCCACCGCCTTACTCATCTTGATGTTAAAGCGACTCCCTGTCATGGTAGGCTTGTACAAATTCATACCTGACGTGAAGACTCTGCGAGAAGCTCTTTTTAGCGGTCATTTCGGACCGGTTGGTATTGGTGAGTTGAACACGTTCCGTAGTTGTCTGCAGATCGACTGAATCGACTCATTTGTCGTGTCCAGGGGCCGTGTACATCTCTACTTTCGCAGTTGGGTACCTCCCCAAGCCTTCCAACCCTCCCGCCAACCAAGCAGAGTTCCTGGCAGCTACGATGCAGCCCATCGTCTCCTTCGTCGTGCTCTGCAGCGTTGCGATACATGGGCTATCTATCCCATTCTTCTCTCTCGGACGTCGCGTTCATTCCGTCTCCTCACGAACATGGTCCCGTCATGCATCTGGTCCTGACTGGGCCACACACACACGACACGTTACGCGCGCTGAGGACGTTGTTATCAATCGGGATCGTGACGTAAACGCTATGGAGAATGGCAGGGCTGGACTCGCGGAAGAAGAAAAGACGATCATGGAGAGCAGACGCACGAGCACGGACGTCAAAGCTCCGCACGAGGATAATAGTTCGAAGACAGAAGATACGTTGAAAGGTGATGATACGGCAAAGGAGAAACCGCCTCCTGACGGAACTGAGACGATGACGGAATGGAAAGAGGGTTCGGATAAGATCGTCGAGCGGCAGGGAAGCCTTGGAGAAGATGTAGGTTGACTGAGTCTCGAACGGTGTGCGTGCTGACGTTTCATGCGAGGTTGATGTTGAGGTCGTCCGTCACGCATATGCGTCGGAGGGTTTTCCCGCATCGATGGGGAGTCCTTTACGGACAGCCCTTTCTTACATTCATCATCTCCGTCACCCTTCAGGGGTCGCTTCGGAGGTTGGAGAACGGACTGGGGAGGGCATCGAGCACGATGTCACCCTCGCTGGAGCCGAAATGAAAAGAGAGTCCCTCAGCGCTGGGGTGTCAACTGAAGAAGCCGCTACGGTAACACATGCGGAAGGCGGGCTGGATGACGAAGAAGCCTGGACTTCCGAGGACAACGGGGATGTTGCGATCGCCCATTCTTCTGCAGCACCGGGCAAGCGAAGGAGGCGCGTCAGATCGAGCAAGGGCAAGGCCGTGGTAAAGCCCTTTGGCGCTGTGCTAGACGAGAAGGGTCGCCGGCGATCATCCGTAAGCGAACAAGGTTGCCCCTCTCCCCACGTTTCCTCGCCGTCCTCAGACACGACGCCAGTGCTGTCTCCCCTGACGAGCGAGCCAGAACAAGTTCAAGAGATAAACCAGGACTCTGAACAACGCGGTAGAAGCATACATAATGAGCGCAAGGGAAGCAGCCTATCATCCCGTCCGTCGATTCAACATCGACGGCTTGAATCGCTCAAGCTGGCTCAGCACTCTCGCGACGCGTCTCCCTCGCGTTCCATCCGGTTCGCTGATGAACATTGGTCCGGCACAAGCACGCCACGCAACGGAGTGTTACCAAACGATTCTTAATTTTACCAGATGATCGAGTGGATGTCCCCTAGTCGGACGAAGACATAGAGTCCGCGAGGGGGAAAACTTTCTTTTGAGCTTCCTTTGAAGGATCGCACTTTTGTTTGCTTTCTATTTGCAATCTCGTGGTTATACTCCGTACATCATTTACAACGCCCCCCATCAACCCATGCACGACATTTACCCCTAATGACTCATTGTGTTCGTAGTGTTCCCCTCGGTTGAGCGAGAATTATGGGCTTGCTTCGGACCAATATCGACACCCGTAATCCTTCATCCCATTATATAACGTTTGCTCTCTTGCCTTGTATCTCCTGACTTTGCATAGGGCTCAACCTCTTGTAGTAATAAACGGCCGCTACAACTTGATCCAGAATATTCATCCTTGATGAGTCGTCCACAAGCCCAGTCAGGACGAGTCCGCTCAACAACATAGGTGCGAACGACAGGATCTTGTCAAGCACCTTCCTCGCTTCGCTCCGCACGAGCAGGTCAACCACGCGCGCAACAAAGACAGCTTGAACGGGTCAGTCTTCCGATGCGATTCCAAATAGAAGGTAGACGTTGTCGAGACGTTCACGACGGTACGCAGGCCAAACGTGAACCCGTCATCGTGGCCGTGCCCAACCCATGCACCTGCGCACAGGATCCCCCTGTGGCTCTGGATCCTACCCACTTCTCTCATCAATGCGAGGGTCTACGGAAGAATAATCTAAATTAAATAACGTAAAATAAAGTGTGGGGCGAGAAGAGAAGGACGGAAAGTGATGAGAGATATGACGGGGGTATGACGGCGTTTGTTCGAACCCAGAAGTTATGCATACGGAGATAGGGAGTGCTTGCCTCCGCGTCAACACAGGTGGTTGTACTGGAATCGCGCTGCAACGGTTCCGCCGGTGGATTGGGGAGGTCACGAGGGCCGGTCCGTCCTTGCTTGCAGACAGATAGGCTGCAAGTGATTCATGTTATCTATGAGGTGCGATCAAACATGGGCCTTTTTTGTTCATGACGATGGGGTGATAAAGGAGGCCCGATTAAAAACGATCTGGTGTCACTGGCAGATAAATCGGATACTTTCATGCCTGTAGATTCTTAAATGATGACTTACGAAACCACACGTCTCAGTCAAAAGACAAACCAATGTGTGGTTTTTCAGTGTCTGCATGTGTCTGCGCCACCAATCCGACAACCCATGGTGCTTGCATGACCGCCAGCGCGGCCGTCAGCTTTGGATAGATGGACTCCACGATCACTGTTCGTCCAAAGGCTGAAACTGCAATATGTGCCAACCGAAAGCATGGCCAGAAATGCCAGACTCGTAAACGACAGCAATCTTTATGGGTGATATCATCAAGTAGGCCGTGCTGGAGGGGATTCATGCAAGAGTTCACCGAGAGGTCGGTGACTTGGAGTATTTTTCAAGCTTCCAAATTCGGAAGAAGCTTTGGCTAATATGTGAACCGATTGAGTACTTGAAGCAATCAAGCACAGCAGGGGACCCATCAGATATATATATTAGACAACCTGGATCTAACATTGAGTACATGTCCCCCGTACCTTTACCCCCTACCTGCTGCTAACCAGCTCGGGTTATTCAACTCGATACCTCCAACACCTCCTTCATACATGCCATCGATTGTCAACTCCAAGGTTGGCGAAATCCTGCTGGATTCCATGGCCCATAAAGCCACCGCAACGGTGCTGACAAATCGTTATGACAGGACAAGGTGCAAGGAAACGGATTGACGTACTTGACACCATTGTAGTTAAGAATACCTTGCTGTACGGGGAATTTGTACTGAGGCCTTTGAGTGTCTTCATGTCAATCAATTACTCGGGCGTAAACATCTGGAGTGCACTCGCCCGAGGTTTGCTACTCTCTTTCCCATCATCCACCCATTCACGTATAGCTGGGCACGGTAAGGCTGGAAGGATTGATCAAAGGTGAAAGACATGGGCACATCAAGTTCCTCCGAGATGTTGAGGTCAAACGTGGTCACGAAGAATCCCACTCCTGCAGTAGTGTCGGGAAGACCTTCGGAAAGATCTCTCGCTTCCCATGATGAAGTGTCATATCCTGGAAGATGCCAGCCCAATCGCTCGCCGTACAGCCCACCTTCGTTGAGAACACCTCTGACTTTGTCCGGATAGCTGGACCAAATGTCAAAAAAGGAAATCAAGTGTACTCGAATGAGAAACGAACTTCGAATAACCTCCGATTTTGCCTTGCACTTTCCACTCGCCAAAGTCGCCCGTATTGAGCATAAACCCGCGAACGCCTCGAGGTGACTTCTCTTCATCAATCACCGCTGGAGATTCCTATCAGCTGGTGAAGACAACTAACAATGACAAGGTTACCTCCGCTCTCGTTCAGGCCCATGTTGTCCTAGTCGAGTTGTAAGCACGTTATGAACTACAAGATTCAACTAACCTGAAGAATGGTGATCACATTATCTTGATCATAAAGTAGGGAACCAGGTGGAAAGTAAAATTTGTCGTCAGTCTCTTCCAAGATGTTTCGGTTGTTGGTCGAACTTGACAAGTTGTCTATCGTCAATGGATTATCACACCAAACAAGGTAACCTTACTTTCCATACGAAGTGTTCAGAAAGACACTGTTTACCCAAACACTCGCAGCGAAAGCTGGTTAGTAGGCGTTTGTGAAACCTATCTCCTATCCGAGAAGATCCGGAACAAACCTTCGCCACCATTGATGGAGAGGTTGACTGACTTTGTATCCTTAGTAGCAGTGAAGTGACCGCGCCAAAGGACAATGTTTTCACAACTATCACATGCGTTGAGTCAGTGAACAACGGTAGGGCCAGTAGTCACTTACTACTCATAATCGCAACCATACAGAACACGTCCGTCTCCATAATAAGGCTTGAAGGGTATATTGGTCTCCGTGTGATTCGCAATCGTCCATTTCGCGTCTGAGAAGCCGGATTCAATTTCCGGTAAGCTGTTTCCATACCTCCAGTTTGTCAATTGAGGAACGACAATTCCTGTTGCCGAAGCGGATAGGGATATCTGAGCGGAGAATCCACCCTGGTGGGTGACAGCAGCGGCGACAGCGAAATCTCCAGCAACGGGTATTCCATTCCAGGTTACTGCGTTTACAGTGTCTGGCGCAATCACCATCAACCTCACACCCTCGTACAGGTCACCACGGATAGCAAGCGTTGAGCCTGAAATTGTCGCATTCCGTACAAGGTAGGGCCCTCCTATCAGGACGGAAGTATTAGTGCCATATTGCCAGTAATTCGCGAAGTCATCCGATGGGTTCATAGCAATTTCCGGGGACCAGAACGTGCCTGCTGTGGCGGTGTCGCTGTAAAGAACCAACTGCTCGCTTGAGTCCCAAACAGTTACAAGTCCTTCTATCCCCGATAGGAAGGTTATGGTTGAGACGCCGTTAATCGAAGTATAGGAAATCCTGGCACTCTGGGCCTGCAGGCGTGGCACTCCTGTGAGGGCAAGGGCAGTCTCGTGCTCCTGACTGGAGTCGCCATACAAGAATAGGACGTCTCTGTTACCAATCTGGCCCGCGTAGAGGACCTGTGCTGTGGAGTAAAGGACACTGGACGAGCCGAAGGAATAATCGGTAACAACAACTTTGGATTGCCGGCCACTGAGAGTGATCGCTGAAGCAACTCTTGGAATTTGGAATGAGCCAGCTGATGTAGTCGCGTTCAGCTTGAAACGTGTCGTTGCCCTACATGCGGTTCCCGTGTCAGCGGCGTTCAGTAATGGACGATCGTGCTCACGTCGAAGTGGAGTCATTTTGTCTTGCGATAAAGAATGACGTGGTTGTGTCGGGGTTGGTCAACAAGGTGACGAATGCAGAATTATTTGTCACCGCGACAGCACCGCCAGTACTGTCACCGACGTAGTCAGTCTTGTAAAACGCTGGGGAACTGCGGAGGAAGAGCCCCTCTCGCTTAAGTTCCGAATACTTGTCGGTCAGTTCTCGATTCTCGGCAATTGCGCTTCCGTAGTCGTATGATGCTGAGTAATCCGTTATGTGCAAAGAAGAGGAACATCAACGAACGCTTACTGTAAACGCCTGGGAAAGGCAAACCACCCCACGATGTCCCTCTACGAGATCCTAGTAAGCGACGTCCAAGTGAGAGTGTATTCATACCCATAGAGCATGTAGTAGTTGATCAGCTTAGCATTCGCTGCCCAAAGGTGGAGATTGAAGACATTCTCAAAGTCAGCTCCAGTGAGCACACGACACTGATCATAGCCTTGAGCACCATGTCAGCTCTTTTTTGCTACACAGGTCGACAAGTGTACCTGGTGCTGTGGGACCCCATGCATCGAAAGCACCACCCTGGAACTAAATCACGGTCACTATGGTATGAAAGTGATGTGGACGCAAACCAACTTCAGGGAAATACCACGGTTGTCCAGGATTTACACCTGGAAATTATGTGAATGAACTCGGGACAAACAGGAAGAACTTCAACATACTCTTATGGTAACTATAGTAATTTGGGTCCACCGGATTCCACACCGTGGGGTTGGAACAATCAAATCTTTGTGGGTAGTCATCAAGACTTGTAATGCAGACTAGTCAATAGTTGCCCCTGAGCAAACGACCTGGAAATACCCATAAATGTCGACGGCGCCCTGCAAAATATAAATTAGATAGGGTGCTGCTGAAAGAAATTTAATCCCACAGTGCCGTTTATCCAATTTTTGCCTGCTCCGGCATCGTTTGCCGTCAAGGGCACGACGATACTAGAATTGTAGAATGCGGTCTCAAGGTCTACGAAGTATTCTGCATGCGAGATGGGCGCTTGAGAGTATTCGTTATCTGCAGGAAACAAGGGCTCTCAGTTACGGCAGTCTGCGAGGATGAAACATGACACAGACCGAGTTGAATTGCTAAAAGCACCCCGTGAAGACTTGTTCAGAAAGTGTCAAACAAGGTCTACTTACCTATAACCGGCCCTCCCCGGCTGATCTGGTATGGTACCGTTTCCGCGATGATTCCTTGGATATAGTCCTGCCACGCCGCCTTCCAGTCCGTCGCATTCGTCCTAAGCTCACCGGCTACTTGTGATGTTATCCAATGTGCGATACCGCCCGCAGTTGTTTCAGCGTTGATGTAGGGACCTAAAGAAGTGTTACAAGGCATTCAACACTAGAACAAGGAAATATTTGCCAGGACGAAGGACAATCCAAATTCCTGTCTGTTTTGCAGCTTCATAAAGCGGCCTTAGAGCACGGTAGTCATTGAAATCAATCACTCCTGGCAAGGGGTTGATCATTGCCATGTGCGTGTAAATACTAACGGCGTTAAATCCCGCGGCCTTCATCTTCTGAAGGATATCGAGCCATAATCCAGGAACTGGCAAACGGAAGGGGTGAAACTCTCCAGAACTGACGAACCGAAATAAACACAACGCATAAGATATGCAGTTTGTGAGTGGACATACTGAATGAAGACGCGTTGTCCTTTTAGAACTAGGCTGTACTTGTCCCACATGACGTCGTTTGTACGTCCGTTCCCAGTGAGGTCCGTAATTATCGTAGGCTTTTCGACAGCTTGTTTTCTAAAGTCACCACTGACTGTGCTGCCAGTCATGAATGTGCCAGACCAGATAATAGAGGGCTTTAGAGGCGACAAGAGGAAACATAACATTGAAAACAGCGCGACGAGTACCCATGGCCCTGGAATAGCACTCTTCCGCTTGGTATTGGTAGCACCACCAAGAGGTATGCCATCCTCTGCCTTCGAGTAGCTGCGCCGCCTCGTCGTGCCAGGCTCTTTAGTATTTGAGCTCATGACGAGATCATTCACAGAGCCCGCTGTCGTCTGATGTGTTGGTTATGCGCAAACTTCACGGTGTAATCGAGAGTCCTGGAGGATAGTTTTCTTCCGTACAGTCCGTCGTGCGCGGTTGGAGGTTCGTAGCGGAGTGTTCTCCTCCTACTAGTAGTTCCCGCGTGAATAACTTTGCTCACGGTATGATCCTGTGGGAATCCTCGGCGTACTGGGATGTTGCTATCACTTGGAAGTTCCTCCAAGAAATATTGGGGAAGTCTGACGAAGACCTCCGGTCTTTGGCGTGTGACTAACCTATCTTGGAACTGACCCCGAAACCTATTATCGGCTAGCACAATAGCGCTACGGTAGTGTTGAGCATGCACCTAATCTTTGTCAGTCAGGCTTGAACCATGCCACCACTACTCCCAATGAGTCCTTTCGCTCTGGGGACCACCAATCCGTTTCTTCGCGAGCAGCCCTTCCGAGACGGCCCAGCTACGCGAACGCTGCACGTCGCTATTAGATGCCCACAAGAAAATCTGATGTTCGAATGTGGTGTACGATCCGTAAGTTCTTTGCTGTACGCACCACTACCTCCTGCACGTCCCGTCACTTCTGTGCATCCATTCAAGTTGTATCCACTTGCCGGATGCGTGTAACCGTTTGATCGTAGTACCATCCCCATATCCTCCAATCCAGTGACGTCAGGCTGTCTAGTATTTGGCTAAATATTAGTGGGGTACGACGAGAAACCCTACTTGGGCCGCGTGCATAGTAGGAGCTTTTTTTCGGCGAATTTATACATACTACAAGCGAATCGAAAAGAATGACATCCACCCACTGACAGACAATGCTAATACTTATACAGATCAGTCTCCATGACAGGTTGGGTGGCTGCACTCCCGGATGGATTGGTAGTAACACAGAAAGAAAGAGAGTAAGGTTTGCGTGGATGAGGTGATGCGACTGAAACCAAACGATATCAAGGACACAACGGATCGAAATACATGCAGAGGATAGATAGATGTGCGGGTGTGGGATTCGAAGGACGTTTACATGAATAGTTGGAGGTGATTTCCAAAGGCTTCATCACCAAGGGGGTAATGTGGTTTGAATTATGTCTGCGTGCTATTGAGGATAGAGTGGGTGGACCGCTCAGGCGGAGTCAGATGATACGTATACCACCGAGTCTTTGCTTGAACCTAGAGCGGCAAGATCGTTCTGTTATTATGGAAATCAACCATGAGATCTAAAGGCTATCGACGAATTGTTTACAAACCTCTTCTTCCGTGCAGCACACGACACCCGGGGGGTCTCTCGTAACCATAGGGGGATGGTTGAGCGAGTAGTGCTGATCTGTGGCTGTCGAACTCTTTTTCGGGTCACATTCGGTACCACGCCCCCGTACAGTCTGGCGTGTGTTGAGTCTGTGTATCTATGAGCCGTGCATGGTGTATGGGATATGGATAATCATACGCTGCAACGAATGATACTGCATATACTAAACCACGGGTCAATCCAATGTTCTAGATTGAAGAAGAATGCTTACGTTTACTCAAAACTAGGTAACAACCCACGAAGACGAAATTTTTCGGCATCAGATTGTACTATCGGTGGGTTAAATGTAAGCGAGCCGGACCAGAGTGCAGGTAATACGTACAACAACCAGAGTGGAGAAGCTCATTGCACTAGTCAACGGTGTCAATCAGATTGGAAATGACATCGTCGAGGTCTGACAGTACCTTGTCAGCACACCGGTGTTAACTGCATAAAGCGTTAACCTCCTAATGAGGGAGTTTGCCCTTTGGATATACTATCAGAAACCAGTAAAAAATGAATACTGGAACGGGGAAAACGTACAGTGTATAACTGGTCCGCATAGTTTGCAAGTAATAGCAAAGGGCCACAGCTATCCCTATGTCATTTAGAACACTAATACCGAGTGCGACGGTTCCCAAGACCTGAAGCAAGAAACCAAGTCAACAATGAGTGGGTTCATGCATGAAAATCGAACTGACTCGTAGGTTTGCAAGATCATATAATGCAGGAAGCCGATAACTGAAAGCGATGTATGTATGCTCAGTCCGAGCCTTATGTTGATGAATGTGAGAAAGTTGGCACCTTTTCACTGTGAAAGCTATCAAATTCGTCAGCGTTCTAGAGCAATCGTTTAAGGTTTCGTTGAAGACTTACCAATGGAAAGACCTGGGATACCGTTGAGGAACAACGAAGAGATTTGTCCGATTAGATACGATGCTGCCACTATGACGACGGGTCCCTCACCCAGCTGTCCGAAGTTCAGAAGCGACTTGCCAAGAGAATCAGTCACATGTGTGATAGAACGTCGCGTATGGGCCAGAACCCACCAGGAAGGCCGTCGACCACACGTTCCCTTTGCTAACTGAGAAAAACAAGTCATTTAAAAATCTCGCTAAGGAAGAATGGAATCCTTACATCGCCAGACACGCAGCGTGAACAAACTACCCGATATGATCGGAGTTAATTATAGAGAATGACCATCGATGAAATATCCATACAGTTTGACGATGAAACCAACAATCGCCTAGACAATAAGATGCGCTCGCGCCCTCAGGCACCTGAAATTAGTAACGAAAGTGGCATACTCACCCCTAGGAGAAGCTGGAACTGGAAGAAGTTGGCTTAATAAGATCAGAGCCCACCGACAACAAAGCATACGCACGACAAGAGACCTGTATTCTTGTCAGGTGGCGGAGAACTTAGAGGGGAAAAGAGGCGCACCAGACTGGTTTGCCCAAGAGTGCAAGTATGTTCAGGTAGTTTCTACATCCCAATTAGACTATCAGTAAGCGATGGCCACAGAAACTCACGTTATTGAGTAGTAGTACACACAATGGCCAATGAGGGCTTGGTGGATTGTCTCCAATATCCTGAAGAAAAACTACATGACAAACCGAGGGAACATTGGAGGAGTACGAACAATAGTGACGTGACCTAAGAAGATAAGGCCGGTGCGAGGATACACTCCTGAAGAACTCACAATTGCTTTATACTCGATTTTATCCGAAGGATATCGACGACAATAATTGTACACTTGCACACAAAGCATACCATATAACCTGTTGAATAATTAGCACGATCATCTTGTAGAGATGAGCAGTACTCGCACTGTGGACACACTGAAGCCAATGAACAAGGCACCGAGTGTGTCGTCGAACCCGGGAAGAGTAGCCATTGCTTGTCCCGCTGGAACGACCAGAAACAAAACCCAGGGGGAAAGGGTTCGGATATAGCAGCGGATTGGGCAGTCACTTGAATGAACTGCCTGACCGCGCTCATATAAGCCGGAGCAGCACCTGGAGCCCGGATCAACCGCTGACCCGAGAAGGCGATGGGCGGTGAGGGATGGAGCAGTGTGCGGCGGTGCCCGGGTAGCAAAAAAACGACTGTGCGTTCCGGTTGTAGGCGATACGAAGCACTTTATGCATCGGAGGACTTCGCTAGAAAGTATGCGAGATCAGTGGGACATACGCTGACGTTACACTTGCCCAAGTTATCTCTTGAGGATAAAACTGTCATCGAAAGGAACCGAAATTGGTCGTAAAGCTAATAGCGCATGAACAACGGCACTTTTACGGGCCCTTTGTATCAGGAACATGTGCAGGTGAGATAGCAGCATGGCGTTGAACGTTAAACGTTGTCTATCCATCACATCCAAATTGTGCGCCGAATGTTCACATCCAGCGTAACCCGAGGGACGCTTGGACTGCACCGAAACGTGGTTTTCACGAACGAATGCTCCGGACGATCACGACGGAGGGGCGGGGTGATTGACATGCCCCGTAACGTCTGTCCCTGTGGCAAATTCATGCCTTGAAACGCCCTCGGAGCTGGAGAGCTCGGAACGCCTTCGGGAAATGCCGACTGTGGCGTGTTGATCGGTTAGTCGCAACTGGGTACTCCACGAAAAATGCAGGACCCAGAGACGACAACCCTGCCACTGCGAGTCTCGTTTCAAAGGTGCTGTGCGGCATACCAGCACGATCAAAAAGCAGAAATTAACATGGATGAATTGCACGTAATAAATTTCCCGACAGACTCCCAGAGGTGGAGCCGCCACAGAAATGGAAGCATCTGGAAGGCACGATCGTATAGATCAGCTGCTCATGGAGGCTGTAGTGGCACGACTCGCGAGACCATAGCATCCACCCAACTTCGCACGCTTAAACCCAGAATCAGAACGTCGTGCCAGAAAACCTTATTTAAATAAGTCCTCGCCGTCCATCCCCAAGGGGCACGGGGCCGACCGGGGTAGATCAACGCGCTCGGGCGCATTGGGTACAGGCAGAAACCCGCACCTGGGGACCACATATCTGACAGTATGCAATACGCTATAGATCTGCTCTGATAACCTTCTCAACGAGTTTCACCTGCTCGCTTTGGCTCAGCATTTATGGTCGTATGACTGATTGAATGCTCCGCACTATTGGTTCCTGCCAATCCAGCCGAGGCACTGTTGCCGAAGTCAAGTCGGACACCTAAGCGCGCCAAGCACAAGGCTGTAGACTCTCTTGCCCGCGGATCGCCGCTCGTCGCAGCCCGCGCAACAGGAACGACTTTGAGACTGTTTGAGGATTGTAGCCGGAGCCCGCGTATGATGTGCCCGGGCGTCAGGACAAATGTAAACTTTTTGGCCCTCTTTCCCCGACCGCTCTTTGTTCCTGGCACAATGGATGTGGCGTCCCGTTTCGCGATTTCAACAGCCGACCGGAGCAAGATAGAAATAAAGGGCTTTAGGGAGGCTGACAATAGAGCCGCCGCAGCAAAACATCTTTCAGTGGGTTGCCTATTAGTAAGAAATGAGGGATTTTCTCCACAGGCCGCAGCGTCAGGGAATGTACGAAGGCGCAGCTTGGAGACAACCTTATGCACAGCGAGAATGAACTCTGGCGGATTTGACGTCACCAGGTCATGTGGCGTATGTTGGTAAGGTGGTAGAAACATTTTCAATGTTTGGCTCGGGATGGAACCTGTTGATGATGATAATGGAGGACCCCGAACAGCTTGCTCGAGTCCATTTGACCATGTGAGAACTTTGGCCAGGTTGACAAGAGGAAGCCTTGTTCCATATCGTTGCTCCGCCGTCGGAACGACAGCGCATGTCCAATGGTCCGCGCCCTCCTCGCGTTTGGCCTCGTATCCAGGATGCAAGCACTTTTTAATGCCACAAGTTGGGCAGGGTTCCTCACCCAAGCTCGGTGTCCCATCCTTCTCTTTCCCCTTTTTCTTCGGCTCAGGGAGTGGTCCTGAAGTAGGATGTAACGGACGAGGAAGGTGCGATCCGTCCTCGAGAAATATATATACATCACCAACTGTCAAGGTCGTTCGCTGATGAGGTGGAACCAAAGCCATATGCTGCACGTAAAGCGCACGCAGTGCGCGAGCACGAGCCCACTTCAATACGATTTCAGCACAAACGGCTCGCAGTAGCAATGGTGGGTGCGTACCTCAACAGCTTTCCGTCTCCCAGGAACGAGAGCGAGCAAGTGTGCGGGGCTAGCGACCAATTTGTACGGGACCGGGATAGTCAGTCTTGGCTTGACGTCTGAGCATCCTGATTAGCCTAAGCGAGACATCACGCAGAAAGAAACACCCCTTTCGCGGTCATCGGCACCTTTGGAAGTAGACTTTGTAGGACCTGTTCATAATCTATAGCACAGCGCGTGTTTCAGCACGTATCCAGACGCAAGGAACGTGATGGTACTCGCATTCATCCGGAGCGCCCCCATCGGTCTGGGGTGTGTTGTGCAAAGGAGAGTCGAATGTAGGCTGCCGATCAAGTGACGGCAGTGGAGGAGGGCTTCCTTTGGGTACAGGGACCAGTGGCGTATTGCGATCGAGCTCCACGTCAAGTAATTGTTCTGAACCAAAAACAGAAGTATTGGACTTGGACTGATCGAGCTAAACAAGGTCAGCAAATTAAAGTTGCACGTCAGGAAAAGGTTGCAGATATGAATTTTGTGACGTGATTTACATACTTCAACCCAATGCTCAAGTTCCATTTTCCCGCCGCCAACCCATTCGAAAGTGACTTTGGCCATAAATGGCTCATTTGCTGTACCGAAAACCGCAAAAGGTTGCTGCTGGACGGTGAGAAACATAGGTGAAATCGACCTTGGCGGGACTACTGTGACGCAGGTCAGGAACGATGACAACGGGAGCGACTGCTCAATAACCTCAGTATCTAGGTACTAATGAAAACAAGGAACATACATAAGAGGGTGCCGTGACGCCTAGCATCCAACGATACTGATCGGTAATGCCTAACTGGGTACGTCGGTCTGGGTACATGAGTATTGTGCTATAATGAGCATCACATCGGGCTCACCTCTTTTCAAATATAAACTGCGATCCTCGAGACGTATGCGCGCCGTGATATGGAAGCGGGACGCGGTTGTGCCAGCTGGGATGATCGCAGGAGTTGAGTTATTGCCTGCATTCGTGTTGTCCGTTCCCGTATCGACGTCAACTACCAGATCGAGACATTTCCGTGCGGTATTTCTGTGTGGATAACGCATGTTGAAACGTTTCTTGGGCTGTGTTGGCTCTTCGGAGACGAGGCCAACATGTGGTTGCGAGCTTGTACCATCGAGAGTCACAATATCAACGTGTTGATCATCATCGTAAACGTGAATGCAACGACGTTTGGGAGCACGACCAAGGAATTGTGCAAGGGCAGGAGAGTCCACATGAAGACCCAAGGTTCGGGATAATAACGTGCTTGGTGCTGTCGCTGAGTTTTCCAAGGAAACGTCCGACGCGGCATGCGCCAATGAAGGGTTGGGTAAGGTACCATCAACACCCACCGCTCGTTCGAATAACCGACGTAGCCCAACAACGCTGCCACCCCAAGGCACTTCTACGCCATCTCTCTCATACGTCTCCCAACCCTGAGCGTCCGCAGAAATAGGGATAGCGCAGGCCGTAATGCATGCATCATGACTTGCCCATTCGACCCCATGGGCTAGCCGTGCATGATTGAGGAGTCCTTGGAGAGTGGTGAACTGTGTTCGACTACAGGTCGGACAGACAAGAATCGCAAGCTGGCTATCAGACGTGGTGGCAGGCAGCTTTATGTACAGATGTTTCTTTTGTTGAGACGGTTTAGGGGTCCGAGAAGAACGCGTTTTTGGAACACGTTGTAGCACTGGTGGGTTCGACACTATGGGAGAGAATGAGGGAGACGGACTTCGCTCTTCGAGCAATCCGGTGTCAAATATGAATGATGAGGGTGCTTCCAATGCCTCAAGAGCATCGAGCGCAGCGTCTTGGAAATCGTCCCCGTCCAAAGGTTGATCCTGTGGCTCTTTGACATTCGACAGTGCGTCCAACATTTGGAGCGCCCATTGGATGCGACCTTCGATGGTAGTCGCAAGTCGTTCACGAATGGCAACCTCCAGATTGACTTCATCATAGATATGCCGAGAAATGTCGAGCATCTGAGAGTCTACAAGCAAGCACGTTTTAGCCTGAGACTCAACGACAATGAGAGCGACGCACCACGATCGTCGCCTACTGAATCAACATCCAGCTCCCCGTCTGAAACTGTAAAATTTATTTTCTTTTTGAGTACCCCAGGCTGTGGAATGTCTACATGAGCCGGTATTAGCAAGTGACACATGCGTACCCATCATCCCAGATGCCTTGGTACTATGAGATTGAGTGTCAAATAAAATGACCCCTTCTTCGGAGGTGTCTTTACCATAAATTACAAGAAACACTACAGCACCTTGTGGCACTGACTCCGTACGCTCGACTACTCTATCATTTGACTCGAGAATCATCAGGTGGTCCCTACTCGCACTTCAGTGCATCCCATATACATATACCAGGTCCTTGGCTGGAAAATGTTACATGGCTCGCCAGTCCAGGTGAAACATCCTCAATTGCCCTTTCTAGTCAACTCCGATCGATGCAGTGATCGCATAGTCTGACGGGCTGGTCACCAGACTAGCGATCGCAAGGAACATGCTCAAACTTGTTTCTGTCAACGTGGTGAACGAGAAGATAAATACGAACGGTTCAATATTATGCAACATCAAAACTCGTCTAGGGTACCAGGTCTCAATTATCGTTCCTGGTCCAACTGAAGTTACTAAAAGGCACGTAACCATACTGTAGGTAATGACAGCGAACATGATAAGCGATAAGTTTGCAATGAAAAGTTTGTCTGTCTAGTCACGGAACTCTAAACCATTTCGTCCCACTGCGAAGTGGCTTACCCGGAACCTGCCTTGTAGACACGGCCCCAAGCAAGCGCTTGGAACCTTTGGCGGATGAGCTGGAGCCGGTAACTAGTAACAATCGCAAGTCGACACTCACTGATCATATAGGGATAAGGCCCCAGCCGCAGCAACACTACGCAAAACGTTTGCACCAGCTCCGTCTTTTGCGAACGATCAGACCCGATAAGCTGTCAAAAAGATGGTGGACACATACTGAACAATGCTTTTGCCCCCTCTTTGGCGACAATCTGCCTAGTCGCATCTATGAAAGACTTGTATTGAACCTGGCGAGAATGATGTGAGCCGGTGTCGAGTCTGCTAACCAAGGTAACGCTTACCTTTTCTCCCGATGTCATCATCATACGACGCCGGATTGTGTCCATAGGATAAGATGCAAGCGAAGCACTCTACAAAACAGCCTCAACAGATGATCCAGCTTCATTTGCAAAACCTTGACTGACTGTTGTGCAAGCCCAACCCACGGCGAAAGAAGCTAGGAAATTACCCTTGAGATCCCCGACAAGGAAGGTATCTCTGATGGTATCATAACCTCCAAAACTAGACAAAATAGTATGTTGATCCTTAACGTGGAAATAAGGGAAACATGTGCTTACTATAACCCTCGGTAGACGACGATACCAAGAATGTTAGGAACAAAACCTCTATATAGGCCAAGAATTCCGTCCGTGTGGAGTGTCTGTCTATAGACGTCTATGATTCCGGTGAATTGACGCTGTCCTCCCTTAGCGGCGCTCTTCCCGTCGGCACTCAGCCGCGTTCGAGCACTGATTGCAAAGGTCATGTTAGAACAGAATGACAGGACAGCGAAGCGTACTAGTCAAGGGAATAAACAAAGACAGCGGATGACGCCCCGGCGGCGGCACCACTGGCGATATTCCCTATAACAACAGAGTTAGCTCCGATTGCCAAACATCCATCCTTTAGACACCCACCAAAGACCCAAAGCCCATACCCTTCCGATTCCTTGTTTGCGAGTCTCCTCTTGAATTCGTCCTTGAAGGCAAAGTTCAAGGCTTGCGTAGGAAAGTACCTCAAAATATTGGCACCGTTTCCTCTCCAAACTTAGTACGCTGAGCACGCAGGATCGATGGTCGAAAGAGGTGACAGCGCACAGCTCAAGAGTCCTTCGTCTGCAAAGATCCTTCTAAAGCAATCTGTCACACCACGATATGGGGAGTTCAAGCGGCCAGCCGCGATCATAGCTCCTTGATTCTGTATCAACAGTTTTACGCGCTCGATGGGCGCAGCGACCGTCTTTGAGATAGCTGCGGCGGTACCTCCCATCATGAAATCGACTGCACGACTTCCTTCAGAATACTGAGGTTGAAGAGTAGAGGAAAACGTGACTGGCCAAGAAAATCATTTGATCCTAAGGCTTTACTCTTCGGGTTATCGGCCATGATTTATTGTATTTAGAGAGGAACAATGAACGGGGATTCGTAGCTGATGAACTGATGATGGAACGGGATCCGATGCTTGGGCTTTTATGCGAATACGCTGCGAGATTCATAGGAAAAACTCGGAAACGAGGACTGCCACAGGGCCTGAAGAGATCTGAATACTGCGAACGAGGAGTCCCGTACTATCCGACAATGAGGCCTGAGCCTGCCGCGCAGGAGCCTCAGGGCAGTGTTTCGATCCGTGCTTGTCCGATGGCACTGCCTATAGGAGACCGGAAAGGGTCCATTATTGTAGGTATCACTGCATGTGTTCCAATGAGCGCGCACTTGATATGTGTTACGCGTTGCCAAGTCTTACCATGCCTTTCCTCCATCTGATGGATCCGGTGTCACAGCTAGACTGGTAACCAGCCCGTCCAAAAGAGGAAGTGCTGAGGCGAAGCATTCCGTCGAAGCCTCAGCACTTCCTCTTTTGGACGGGCTGGTTACCAGTCTATGTCACAGCGTCAAGCTGCTGAATTTACCAAAACAGGCATGAGAACCATTCTTTCAAGTCTCAACACCACATCGACAATCTGGTCGTCTCCCGACGGTTGAAATACATTTGCTGACAGACAGGTTACACTTGATAATGTCACAACAAACCTCGTATACTCCAATCCCAAGGCGGCACACACGATTTCAAGTTTAAGAAGAATCTGGCAAGATCGCTCGAACAACAGGTTGCTTCTCCAAGTAAGCAGCCGAGTTCATCATAAAGGAGTAATTGCTCCCATCGCCCTATATTAGGAAACTGTTAGCAAGAAACGACAAGAGGACGTGCACAAGAGACTGACAATCATGTTCATCGGAAAGCCAGGGTCAAAAGGGAGAATACTCTCTAGGTACTTGATGTGTTCGGGGGCGAGAACGATCTCTAGCGCCTCAAGGTTAGCCTGAAAGTGTTCCACCTTTCGGCCTCCGATGATTGGGAACACGTAGGGCGCCTTCTGCATGACATATGCAATCGCCACCGCGGTTATTTGCTTCGCGCCGACTTCTTTGGCGACCTTCTCCAACGCGGCGCTCATAGCCTTTTCATTGTCGTTTCGCTTCCATTCTGGATCCATGGTCACACGCCCCATCTCGCCCGACTGAGCACGCCGCGCTTCTTCCTCGTCTGTCCGAAGCTTCCCGCCTGCCAGTACACTCCATGGGGCGATGGCCATGCCTATAGATAATTGTGAACCACACAAGTAAAGCACTAGCTTTAATTTCGAACATACCTTGAGCCTTGCACATCGGAAGTATATCTCGCTCAATAGAGTGATCCATGACATTCCAAAGGCCCTGATAGATCACAAACGGGGTCTTGCCGCGATCACGAGCGTACTGGTTGGCCTGCGAAACTACCCATGCCGGAGTATCGGAAATACCCTATAACCCAGACCGAGTCAAACCTGATGAAAAATGTCGCAGGTGCTTTCGACACGTACCAGGTAGAGTACCTTTCCTTGTTGAACGAGCGTATGAAGGCCATTCATTACTTCCTCGACGGAAGTCTCCCAATCCCACCAGTGGACATAAAGAATGTCGATGTACGATGTCCTGAGTTTCTTCAAGCTAGCTTCGACGCTAACATGCATCGACTTCACACTGTTCCCCGCAAACAACGCCTTTTGCTGCACTCCGGCCTCCCCTTGCATATAATTTGAGGAGTACTTGCCGATGAATGAGCATGAGGTTCTTCCGGAGGCACACTGTACTAGTTCTAACCTTGGTCGCAATGACAAGCTGATCTCTGATCCCGCGTCGCTCAGCCCATTCGCCAATGAACTCTTCCGATCTCTGGTCTTGGCTACCAACGAAACGTCAGGGAGTGAAGAAGACCCATGTGATGGCAAGACACTCGCTAGTTGTTGGCAGTGTCGATGAAATTTCCGCCGGCTTCGTAAAAGGCGTCTAAAAGCTTGAAGGAAGATTCCTTGTTCATGCTCCCCATAAGCTTGTCCCACTTGTCCCCGATGCTCATCGCACCGAGTTGGAGGGGAGAGACGTGCACTGATGCATGGGGCGACAGGACACGGTAACGAGCGAGACGGGATTTGGGTTTTGGTACAGGGGGCATCAACGACGCCATTGTGTCGACAGGAGCTGAGGAGGAGGACTCTGCATTTTATGTTGGATTTTTCTTCCTACTATGCTCTCCAAGTGATCGGCTTACGTAGTCATGACGTCAGAGCGTGTACATGGTTTAATATTTATATCCTATATTCGTACTTACCCGCTGCGCACGAGTTATCCATCGACCACCATGTCCTCCGATGGCCTCGACGGACACGACTGGTTTCCCGCCAGTTCGCCTTGCGAAGCCTGTGAAAACAAGGGTGTCGTAAGTGTATATTTTCCCTCGGATTCGAGGGATAATCACCTAGCAGGACAGCAATGCGAAGTTCGGTATGCATTAAACAGGAAGGAGCCCAAGATAATACGATGTCGCGGATGTTTGAAAACGCACCAGTTGTGCGAGACGACGGAACTCGCGATCAAGGACAAACCTGGTTTTCGCCCCTGGAAGAGGAGAAAGATTTGGTATGATACGTATCCGACTGCAGGTGTCGACAAAGGAGACGCTGGATTGGAAGGGACGGATGATCGGCTCAAGGCTGGGCCAAGCGGCGTGGAGAGGAGTGATTCGGAGGAGGTGAGTCCATGCGATCTGTGACTATCTAAATTGATGTAATGGATTACAGGATAGGAACGAATCCAGCGATGACGGCTCAAGTTCAGATGTCCTTGAATCACACCACTCTGCTCCCGACATCCCCTCTCGACAGACTCCAGCATCCCCATCTGCGTCCCGAAGAGACGAGCCTGAGGGTCGTATCTCTGACCTTATCATTGATGCACCCACCATTCCGTCACCCTCCGGTGATATTCCCGTTAGCGAGAAAGAAGATTGGCTCAAGGCTGGACCAAGCAGTGTGGAGAGAAGTGACTCAAAGGAAGTGAGTCTATGCGATCTGTGGCCATTTGAGTCGATGCAATGGATTACAGGATGGGAACGAATTTAGCGAGGATGGCTCAAGTTCAGATATCCTCGAGTCACACCATTCCACTCCCGACACTCCTTCCCGACAAACTCCGTCACCCCCATCTGCGCCCCGAAGAGACGAGCCTGAGGGTCGTATCTCTGACCTTATCATTGATGCACCCACCATTCTGTCACCCTCCGATGATACTCCCATCAGCGAGCAAGATGGTTGGGATTGGCTCGAGGCTGGATCAAGCGGCGCGGGGAGAAGTGATTCCGAAGAGGAGGTGAGTTTATGCGGTCTGTGATCGTCTGAGTCGATATAATGGGACACAGGATGGGAACAAATCCAGCAATGATGGCTCAAGTTCAGATGTCCTTGAATCACACCATTCCGTTCCCGACATCCCCCCTCGACAGAGTCCGTCATCCCCATCTGCATCCCGAGGAAACGAGCATGATGGTTGTATTTCTGACCCTATCGTCGATGCACCTGCCATTCTGCTACCCTCCGGTGATATTCCCGTTAGCGAGCAAAAAAATCGGCTCGAGGCTGAACTAAGCGGTGCGAAGAGAAGTGACTCGGAGGAGGTGAGTCCACGCGATCCGTGACCATTTGAGTCGATGTAATGGATTACAGGATGGGAATGGATCCAGCAATGATCGCTCAAAACGTGCAAGTTCAGATCCCCTTGAATTATACCATTCAGTTCCCAACATCCCTTCTCGACAGAGTCCGTCACCCCCATCTGCATCCTGAAGAGATGAGGATTATATTTCTGACCCTATCATTGATGCGCCCGCTATTCTGCCACCCTCCGATGATATTCTTGTCAGCGAGCCAGAAGAAAATCCGCAATCCATCAACGTGGCGATATCTCCGGTTCCGTCACCATCACCTGAGTCTGGTAATATTCCTCTTGTTCCATATCAACCGTCCGGACCGTCATCGTCAGACGATGCCAACGCCACAACGAGAGATATGCTAGAGATGCAGAGATCCTATTTCACCCAAATTTTACAAAGTTTGCACTGTTTGGAGGAAACGAGAGGCAAACGAGAGTAGAGGAACGATCGTTACCATGCAAGTATGCCATTTGTAACCTGTACAATCGTCGATACCAACGGGATGGTCAATCATCATGCCCACGAAGCCTAACTATAGTTAGATGCATCGATCGAATATGTCAGACCCACACATCCGTTCAAGAGGCAGGTACAATGTCTAATACACGGAGAGTCACACTACAAAGGCCATGCGCGTCTTCACAAATATTGCACTACAAATACAGTAAGCGGCCGTCCATCAGCCATCCTCGAGGACGCCTAGTTGGTCTTTGCATCGGTATACGGAGTCGTCGCAAGTCCAACTCGGGCATTTCCAGAGTCAAAGACAGAGTAGAAGCGCTGCAACCACCCGAACCCGTCTAATAGTTGCATGTCCCACGTCAGCATTTCCTTTGCACTTGGAGCAAACAGACCCACTGATAAAATCGAGGCCAGACCCGCTCTGGGTTCCGAGATCGGAAGTGATCAGGTAAATCTGGTTGGATTGACCACCAATGACCGAGTTGAGCGCACGGGGCCAGATTTGGGCGTTGGGCGTCAGCTCGTAGGTAACCTATTGAAACGATTTCAGTTGGTCGTTCGGGGGGCGGTATGGTAGCAGAAGACCTACCCCGCCGATGTTAAAGTATATGCTCTGGAGCTGTGCGTACTGTTTCTCCGTGACCGTGAGCAAGCCGGTGGTCCTGTTTCCCATACGTTCAACTGATTGTTGCGTTGTAATAGTGTAATGGTATCTCACTGGTCTAGAGTCGCTCCTGTCGCCTGCTGGTAGGCCTGGAAGGCGTCTGTGGCGAGGAGCAAAAGCGTGGTACCCGTGTCGACGATACCGGCAGTAGTCTGCAAGAGGGTGGTGCCACTTCCGTAAGTCACCGACTGGTCGATTCCCCAGTACTATGACAACATGCACACAGTGAGAGGGTTGGTCGTTGCACCACAACAGATCTCACTCACGTTCGACGCGGGAGAGGTGGTTGTGATCGGAACAAAGTTGATCTTACTGGTGCATCTAACGTCTGTGATGGGTTTCAGTCGGAGAGGAAAGAGCGTGAGATGACACACTTGGTGTTATCAGTCCCTCCAAAGGTGAGTTCGCCGTTCGTGGCATCGGCAGTTGACGAGGGTTGATAGAAGATGCCCAACGAATCTGCCGGGATTAGCCCTTGTGCGTAAAGGTTGTCCGTGACTGTCGGCACCTCTGTGGTGTTCGAAACAGTGCCTTGTGTAAGATCAACCGGGCCGACCCTATGATTCATGTTAACGCCCCAACCCCAAGTTTCTCTTGCAGAGGTACTCACCCGACAATACCATCCACGCCGCTGAAACCTTGGGCGGAAGAAGCAACGCCGATTGACTGGTTCCGAATCACAAGATTAGGGTTCAAGGTCACAGTATCGGTGTCTGAACCGCCGTCAGCTTCTGTCTGACCTATGCAAGTAAGGAAAAATCCCGACATTCTTCTCCAGACATTGTCCCGGAGCCATAGCTAACGTTCTGCGACCGAGGACGTCAGTCCAATACCAACGCAACTTCACAAGCGAACATACGACGGTGTTGCTGGTGTCCTGGCTGGTGCTTGTTGGGTTGTATGGCGTGCTTGCGCCGACCCAAGTGTTTGAACTCCCTATAGGCAATATTGAGATCACCGACTCGCGAGGTCGTCTTATGCAAAAACCTACCGGTGTCGATGAGAAGGTTGTATTGGGTTGCGGGATTCCCAACACCAACGGACATGGTATATGTCACACCTATGGCCAATGCTCGATACGCTTTAGGGTTCGTGTCAAGTTTTGATAACTCACCTGAATCTGTCACGTCGATGCTATCACCAGAAGCAGGACTAGCAGCAGTCCTCTGCCTGAACGCCTTGAGAGGCCCATGCGGCGACAGACCAGCGATGAACTTGGCTGCACGCTTGCGGTCGCGGTCAAGAAGTTCCCTCGCACCGAACGAGGCTCGCAAACGGGTCGCAAACGGGATAGATTTTATAACGTATCGAGACATGGCTGGGTGCTGACGCAACAATCCAAGTAACGGGACAAAGAGGGTGAGAAGGGTGAGGATTTCTCACCTGGAGGAGAGAGCCTTTTATACTAGAGGCCAGAAGCACTGCATCTGAGTGGAGATCGACATCGCCGGTAACCGTGACATATCATTCTAGGGGAGGGGTGTGAACCGGCCGACAGAAGAGCCTGGAAAGAACCTCGAACTGGGATCTAGCATTGATCTATATCAAGCAAGTGGATCGAAAGTAGCTACCTAGGAAGGGAAGATCCTTCCGCCGCGGGATTGTGAACTTCGCCATCAGCACTTGGGAAGTCACCACCGGGCGGCAGGTTGTTCGGTTCGAGAGAGATCAACCAAGGTTTGGGTGGGGTCAGGCGCACGTAAAGGGAGTGGCCAGCCATCGTGACAAACAAGACGTGGGTACTCTGTGAGTCAGACTGGCATGATGCACCGTGATCGGCAGTCGTGTGACAACATATTGTGATAACCGGATCGCATTCCGGTATTGGCCAGCTGCGAATTCTGCGGCGTGGGTTCAGAAACGAGATGGTGAGGCAAAGCGATGATAGAACAAGCCGGCGAAGTGGGTTCGAACAGCACAACCTATGGGTATTATCTGCTGGATGGGGATTCACGGTGCATTCAGTTCCAAATTAGTTGTTGAGACGTGTGCGCAGAGGCCTGGCCCGAGTGTCCTTATCGGAATCTCCCAGAGTCACAGCTAGCAGGATCGTGTGTAACCTCCCACAACACAAGACTTCGGCGATAGTAGCAGCCGGTGAAGGTATATTTGCGTCCTCGTGTGCTATCAATAACATAGATACCCACCCGTACACGGTTCAATGCAGGGGGGTGATCTGAGCAGAAGTGGCTTAACGGACCGTGGTAAGGGGAAACGTGCTCGATCAGGTGACTCACTGGTGATAAATCATGGATCAACAAAACGCGGGGCTGAACGCGGGTGGACGAGAAAGAAATGATAACAACTACCACCAATTCAAAGCTTCGCAGAATCCTTGGTTCCCTGCCGGATGTTCAGCTCCACGGGGAGCGTCAACGCCAGCTGGTCAGCCACAGCAATACAATACTGATGATCCCTCCATCCTTTAGCGATGTCTCCCCGACCAATTTCAGAAGGTGCTGTCCAAACCTCCACCCTCGCGTTGTGGCGTCCTTCTGGATCGGTCAGGAACCGCGATTCGCTGTATAGACCAACCGTGCGAATCGAATAGTTGTCGGACGATGGTATTCTGGCCTTGAACTCTATTGTCATGGTGACGGTAGGGAACCAACTATAGGGATTTTTCAATCAATAGCTCGACCCTACTTTGGGGGATGCCGACCTTCTCTTCGCCCCCACGCTTCCCGGCTCACTTTCCGGGAGCAGGTTTGGTAGGTTGACAAACGAATCACAAAAGAATGGCATAGAAGACGTTGTGAGCTTATCGTCCTTGTGAGTCAGCTCGCACCAGGCACCCCACTCAACGCCACCTCCTCCAACCGATTCTGCTGTCGTCCTTGCTGCGCTGCTCGGATCGTTATGACTCAACAAGACGGTATCGACAGACATGTGAATGTCCATCTTTCTGGCCCATGGCGGTTTGACCGCATCGCAAGATATTGAACTTGGGTGTGAATATAGCGGGACACGGCGTGCATAAGGAGATGGAGGCGCTAAAATCCTCTGTCCTTGGCCAGGCTGCGATGGAGATAGATCACCAAAAAGAAGATGGGCAGTTATTCTTGTGGTCCCCTTGAAATCCGAGATACATCAACTAAGGCAGACGAAGGAGAGGCAACGGATCGCCACACGAATGTACCACCGACCTGTTGCACGAGTTCGGCAAGAATGTTGGTGAAAGTCTTGCCAGATTTGAGCGGCTTAACCCGCACTTGGCCGATCCCGGCGTTGGTGGCACGGAGGAAATGTGCGCTGACATGGATAGGATCTGCATGAGAGGAACCAGACTGGTGCTGAATACACGCCTCTATGATGACGCCCAAAGAATAGCCTAGGGTACCCCAACAATACTTGGTCAACAAGGTTATGAAATGTGTCATACATACTACCTCCTTGCGGGATTCTGAATACGGGTCAGTTTTAAGCAGTAAGTTTATGCGAATTGAAGGTCGGCGCAATGTTGCTCACGCTACAACAGTCCAACTGGGATCAAGCTTGCAACGGTAATAAAAGGTACCATCGTCGCTTTTGGACTGGAACGAGACCTGAAGAGCATGCGCAAGTACCATGCCGCTACGACCCTGCAGATAATAGTGGATTGAGGGGAGATAACCTGACAATTCGGCCGTGGTCGGAGCCAGGTCGGCTGTTCTCGTGCTGCGTGTTCCACCCCGGCTGACACGGTACCCGCCCTACCCGGTGTCTATTAGTGGCCTTTTAACGAGGCAATGTTCAAGCAAGTCCATCGAGGTAGCATCGCGAATAGATGTTCAATCTCGGATCGACTTGTGCCCAACTCATTGGCATCTGTTCGACGGTGATTTGAGGAAGCGCCTCGAAAGAAGAATGCGACGCCATCGCTCGGTTCTCGATTAGGATGACTTCGGAGGAAAGTAGCAACGATCACAAGATATCGATATCCCCGATAAATTCACACATGAGGAACTGCGAAAGATGCTTGCGTTGGGCTCGGAGGATACTTGACCTCCTGTCGTGGGCTTTGAACAACCCGGTTATCTTCCTGAATACGACCTCTGAGGATGTGCACCGGATATCACACGATGCCACGTGTGATGTGTGCAGTGTCCTCGTGGTCGCGACGCGGTACGTGTTTTTCCCACGGTGTTTACGCGTTGTTTGCGGATGTTTGTGCCTTGTTCGAATAGCCCCTCCTCGAGATTAGTACAAGGCCAGCAGGCTTGGAGCAAGCCGAGTCACGTCCTGGTGCGGTGTGTCGAGTCTTGCCTTTCAGTTCTCTCTCATATCCTTTGCTCTGTACTTGTATTTGTCCCTTCCAGCCTTGCCAACGCCCTCCTCCACGTCCCAGACACCGACGACCATCATCATGGACTCACCCGCAGAAGTATCAGACGTCTTCTCGCTCTCTGACCACCACCTTGCAGAACGTCTTCAGTTTGTCAAAGAAGTATGCGCGTTCATCCATCCATCCCTTCTGCTCACTCTGCTCGCTTCAGATCGGTTTTGGAAATTGGGGCAGTGTATGGCTTTGCCATCCAAAGTCCTCCTCTGGCAAGGTCAAGGACATGAAGGTCGCCGTAAAGCTCGTTCATCGCTCCAAGACCTCCACCACTGCTGCAAGAGTACGCTCATTGTAGGTTGCTCTTCCTGATCTTCCTTGCACTCGACTCACCCATGCCGACATACCAGATGGAATGAAATGAAGATCGTTAGATCATTTAAGAATGACCCACATCCATCTATCGTCCCCTTTCATTCGTTCATCATCACGCCTTCCTACGCGCTCATCACGATGTTGGTCTTTTTCTTTCCCTTGACCTTGTTCGCTCAACTCATCTCCCTTGCCAGGGCATACCTCCCCACCCTTGTTCCTGTAGAGGTATCAGAGTCACGCGCGAAGGAGTGGTTCAAATCACTCCTTTCTGGTGTTCACTTTCTACACTCTCGAGGTGTCGTGCACAACGATATCAAGTACGTATAGACCATCTTGCTCGTGATCCAAGTTCAAGTCAACGTAATACTCAACACTGCCTCAGGCCGGCTAACATCCTACTCTCTCGTGACAATATCCCTGTGCTTGTCGATTTCGGATTCGCTGAAAAGTATGATCTTAGTTCTTCCAAAGCCTTCCACAGCAACTTGACATATGGTACACCGGAGGTGTGTCATCATGCATCCACCTGTGTAATTCGTTAAACGTTCCTCCAGTATCTCTCCCCTGAGCGTGCCCGTGGACTCCTTCACGACACCAGAAAGTCCGACATTTGGTCTCTCGGTGTAACTTTCTTTGAAATTCTCGTTGGCCGCACTCCTTTCGAATACGAGGAAGGAGAGGTCTTTGACAAGAAGGAAGACTTGGAGAGATACTGGAATCGCACTGTGCGTACTCTTACTCTGCTTTGAGAGCCTGTTTGTGTAACAGCGTGATGTAGATGCGAGGAAAATGGGTCGGCAAATATTCCGTGTCCCAGCCTGTCGAACGTTTTCTGAAACGCATGATTGTTCCCGATGCTGACCTGCGGTGTACAGCTGCGGAGGTAATGGGAGATGCTTATTGGGACGTGATCCCAGCAACTCCTGCCCACGGCCACAGTGAGTCAACCGTAATACCGCTCATCCCTCTTATTCAAACGCACGCATTCATCAGGGAAATCGGCATCGGCAACTGTCCCGCCCGGCACGCACGCTCCATCGCCCTCGTTCTTTGATGCATTCAAGGACTCTTTCAAGGACAAACAGAAGGAGAAAGAACTATCACTGTCACGCCTTCTTGACATATCTCTTCCATGGTCACCGTCAAGATCTGCGTCACGAGCGTCTGTGTCGCGACCAACATCAAGAATGGAGTCCACGTCACGGTCTGCATCGAGAATGGGTGCTAGCCCACAGCCGGCCACGAGGGTGGAATCTACACCGAGGGTTGCTTCGGGAACATTATCGGCGCCTAAATCACGGACACCCGAACTATCTTCAGAAGCATTAATGACGTCGAACCGTCGTACGGTTGTGGGACAAACATCTCCTATCTCCGTCTCGCTTGCAGTACGGACCGGTAGCCACTCACGATCAAAGTCACAACCTAAATTACGCTCGCCTGGTGTTTCTACTGCGGCACGCACGAGAAAACTGTCTACTGTCCAAGCTTCACCCATCGTCAAGCCTCAACGCCAAATCGGTACGGAGATGGAATCCGACGAGAATGTTCGTAAGGGTCGGGAGAATGCGAACGCACGCCAGATGCAAACGTTGATCTCGCTTAACTCGAATACCCCACCGAGACGTCCCCTTGGTCCTCGGCAACCTCCTCCGCGTGTCACTTCGGTATCCGGTGTTTTCGCGGACTCATCCGCTCCTTCGGGACAGGTGGGGAACATGGAAAAGAAACACTCACCTTCTCGTTTCAAGACCCCCGAAACGGACCGCACACGCACGCGTGCACCCCGTCATTTACTCACACCGCGGAACACCCCCCAAACACCCAGCCACACCATTTCCAGCCAGACTCCTTCCCGTACAGCCCGGACTTCTCAGCAGACCTCGGCCTCGAAACAACTGTCGGGAAGGCCACCTCGAGTTCGTGGTCGCGCTGGTGTGCTCGGAGATCTCACAGGGTTCGCTCGGAACGTTGATCTCGGTGCGCATGGTATCGGGCGTCCGGTGAGACATGGTGGGGAGAGGAAGGACAGAGGAAAGGAGACGAGGGCCCGCACAACCACGCAAAAGGAGAACAAGGAGAACGAACGCACGTCTTCTCAGGTTCATCCCTCCCGCAAGGACGCGCGTGTATCCAACGGACCCCCCGGAGTCACTCTTCTCAGCTCCGAGACCCCGAAGAAGGAGCAAGGCAACTCTGCCACGTCGGTCCCCCTCGTGGCTAACTTGTCCGGCACGGCGACGGTTACAAGGGGAAGTGTTAGGGACCGGATGATGGATTGGGAAAGGGAACGCGAACGATTGAGAGAAATGAATAGGCTGACTGATACGAGCGCTGACGGTCACGGTGATCATGGTTCTACGATTCTCACTCGGACAAGTGCTGGTTCGGATTCTTCTGACGACGATGACTCTGGGGTGGAAGCAGAGGTTATCGCCGCAGCCGCCTCTGCGCAAGCTAAGCGCAAGATCCTTGTTGAAGTCGAGAAACGGAAAGAAGTGAATGTCAACGTCAAGGATGGAAGAGTTACTACCACGCAATCAGTAGCGACGCTCTCTTCTTCGTCGTCAAAGTTGGAAAGGAGCGAGATCGAGGTTGCCAAGATCGCTGTGCGCGCGTCAGCTCAGATCCTGGCATCGCGAAACGGGTCCATCAGTGTACTTGGACTTAGTCAAAGTGCGGAGAAGCGACCGTCTGAAGAGAATCAAGACAAGAACGACACTGTGACCGATATTGGATTGCCCATAGAAGTGCCCAGGAATACCGAGTCGGGATTCAGTTCATTGAAACAGAGCGTCAAGGCTTCCATTGGTAGGCATTTTTATTTCTCATCTGCCGTTTACTTGATCATGTATCGTGGTCCTCAGACAAGGGCGTGCGCTTCTACAAATCTTCTACCTTGGCTCAACTCACGGGTCGCTCCACACCGGTGTGGTGTGCCTCTCCTGAACCGATTGATTTTGAGCAGAGACGGTCTGATGAAGAAGGGAGATTCAGTTGGGAGAACATCCGGCCCGAACATGAGGTCGCACTTGATCGTATGAACTTGTGGATCCAAAGCGTTGAGAGTAAGTCCTGGTGTATTTGGCCAGAGAAGGGGTTGGTTGATCCGTTGCGAAACAGAGGTGGTCGAAGAAACTTGTCAGAACTTTGCTTCAACGAGTGTTACACCTCCTGCTCCACTTCCCCTCGCATCCATCTCCCGTTCCTCCTCACAGTATCATGGTATACTGAACACTCCGACGCCGGCAAACCAACACAACAACAGTAATAATAATAACACGTTCAACACGAGTCGTTCTTCTCGTCTCCCGAAACGTCTCCTTGCAGCTCACGAAATTTTTGCCGAGTCTACGGATCCGGATGCGCCACTTTTACCAGGACCGTCTCGCGGGGAAGATCCAAGTACATCATTTTCATACGTCCATACTCCAGAGTCATCGGTGGCTGTACTCCCTTCAATCGGCATGCTTACTCAAACTCCGCGCCGACGCCGTGCAACGATCTCGACCAGATCGCCTGCACAAACGAAGACTGACTCAGCGACGAGTGGTATCTTTGACGGCAGTCCATCGAAACGGAGGGAGAAATCCAAATCTCAGAGTAACCTGGATAGACATATTCAAGATATATCGAAATTGGAGTTGGAGCTCAACAGGGGTAAGTAATAATGTGCAAGTCAATCCAGATTGTGCATTGACGGATTTGCCGCACATTTATAGCTCCAGTGTCCTCTCCCTCGCCGAGGCTATCGGCTGTTCTCGACAGAAGCCTCTTCGTTGCACCTCCCGTTTCGCCAAGGTTTACCGAGGATTCCACGACGACGCTTGAAATAACCCGCGGTCGTTCGATTCAATTCGATGACCTGAATTCGTCTCCGTGCCACGTCGAACCTTACCCTCCTCGTAAGTCAGGCGAGCCAGTTACGCCTGACTCTCCCGACAGACGACACCTGGAAGGTGTCTATGACCGATTCCTGATGGCCACATCCGGCGTTAAGCGCGTGGGGAAAGGCTACCAATCGGACAACCTGAAACCGATGCATAACACCATGAGCACTGCAGAGCATGTCAAGGCTGGCCACCCCCGTGGATTTGGCGTCTTCGGGTCGAGTAAGCGTGCGATGCCCCCACCCGTCTCGAGCCAGGATGCCTGGAGACGATCGGCGTCGATCGATGAGTTTGGGTTTATCACTGCTGGTCAAGGCACGAACACAACTTCATCTTCCCGTACAAGCAAGGACGAAAACAAGCGTACTTTTGTCCGCCGCGCGATCAAGGCTATGGTCCCTGGAAGGACAGTCTCGAGAAGGCTGTCGCGGACCATCGTCGTTTGATCCATGCTCGTTTATCCTCTCTTGTTATATTCCTTTTTCTGCTGCACACCTCTCTCCCCTAATTCCCCAGGTTATCATCCCATCTTCGTTCTAATTAATGATCATCGAAAATTATGTTTCGTATGCTTTTTTTGTTTACGTCAAGTCTTGGTTTAACACATTTTCCTCTCTCGCTTTCAGGCTGTCATCATATTGCCTGTCCTTTCCTCATCCATTCCATTCATACCCTCACCCATTCGTCATTTGCAACACCCATTGCGTTCTTCATCTGCTATTATCTATTGCTATCGTCAATCACAAGGTATCGAACAGTAATCGTTTGTTTCCTTTATTTTTTCTCCCTGCCATCCACCACAGCTTGATATCATTCGCAACGAGCTCTCTTCGTTACGCCACGTTACGCTGTCTCTGACGTCCACCTCGCAACGCTATCCCACGTCTACTTTCCTGCGCTTTTCCGCCTTGGTTTACGGAAAAGGTAAACATCACGTCTATGCCTTTATTACTCTTTTCTTCCTTAAATCTTATTAATTGCTTTATGTCCATCGCACGTCTGATTCGAATGTGGCATGTTCAAAAGGTCCATGAGAACCAAAAAATGAAAAGTGTGAAAAGATTTCAATGAAGTGATATGATGAATCTACAAAATACGTGAGAACGCATGGATAATGATACATGATGCGAGTAAGGAAGCAAGAACAAGGTGAATGTGAACTCGTGCGCTCATGGCGGTGGTGGTCGTCGGATCGCTACTGGCGGCTTACTGCCTCCCACAGCGGTCGACGCGGCGCCACCAGTAGTACCAGTGGCAGCACCCAGAGCATCGCCCGCAGGTTTCAACCGTTTCGCCAACGAATCGTCTGACGAATTCGTTTCGTCTTCTCGTCCGCGCTTGTTCGCTGCGCCCATGATCTGAACGCCGACGGTTGTCGATGAGGATGAGGACGCGGCGGCTGCGGTAGCTGTAGTAGGAGAGGGACCGGTACCACCATGGCCGGGTGCGGCACCGCGTATGCTGATTCCACGTCCGCGCCCGCGGGGTGCGCCTCGTCCTCGTCCCACACCCTCGGTCGTACCTAGGGGAACAGCGCCACCGAGCGCTCTGCGTACCGGACCCACGTTTGCGGACGGGGGTGGCATTGCATGCGTGGCAGCGGGGGCCGATGTCGAAGCTGCAGGGGCCGCAGAAACGGAGGGAATTTTCGACGAAGATGCAACGGGCGTGGTAGGCGTAACAAGAGGTGCCGAGGTGCTAGTAGCAGGTACAGCGACGGGCGGGGCAGCGGCGGTGGGATCAGGTATGAGTCCAGCTTTGCGCCATTCCATGACCTGCGCTTCCAATTCCTTGAGCTTGTTCTGCGACCGAACGAGCTGAGCGTCCTTGAGTTTACTCTTGGCAACTTGTTCCATTCTGCCTCGTTCGACTGCAGCGGAGATTTCCTCGGCGTGTTTCGCTTGTATTTCCTTGTTGTGGGCGGCGATGGCGGTTTGGATAGCAGCTTTCGTTGCGTTGTCGTTGCTGGTTTCTGGCTTGGCGCTGGCAGCAGCGGCCTCGACAGCAGCCTTGAGTGCAGCCTGATGCTCCGCGCGGAGAGCTTCGATCTCCTGAGTGTGCTTTTTCGCCACCTCCTCCGTGTTTGGAGCAGCGGCCAAAGTGGTCTCGCTCTTGGCCTTCTCGACGGCCGAAGCAATTGCCGATTCCCTCGTCCTTTGCATCTCGGAGACCCTGATCTGGAACTTCTCCTACAAAAGTCGTTAGAACCCATTTGCTCAAAGAATCGAGGGGGTTGAAACATCTTACGTTCGACTGCTTCAGGTTTCTAGCATCGTCCATCGCCTTGTTCGTTCGTTCCTCAGCAACCTGGAAAAAACAACAGGTGAGCAATTCAGGGTAGCATGAACAATGTGTTTGCATACTTTTAAGCGTTCAAGGGCCTCGTCGCGAGCTCTCGCGAGTTCCACCTTCTCTGCCTCCAATTGTGTCCTGGCAGCGTCGGGCGAGTCTCCAGCAGAAGATTTGCTCCAGCTCTCCTTTTCAGCAAGCAATTTGTCCCTCTCAGACCGCAAACTCTCCTGTTGGCGCGTTAAAAGATATGGATCGAAATACAAATATGGGCACTCACAATAAGAGTCGTCTGGTCAGGCGAAGGAACGGCTTGGGCAGCAGCAGCAGCCTGGGAAGCCCTCTCATCAGACAGTGCTTTCTCCAAGGCAGCCTTTTCTTGACGCAGCGATTCCAATTGACTCGTGAGTTCCTTGGATGCATCCGTGCCAGTCCCGGCGTTGGTACGAAGTGAATCCCTCTCCGCAACCACAGTCTTGAGTTCTGCTTGCAGATCAGCGAGCGTCCGGTTCAAGGTTGACTTCTCGCCATTAGAGGCCCCAAGTTGTTGTTTCAGGTTGTTGGTCATGCTCCTGAGCTTACGCATGTTTTCCTCAAAAACCGTCACCTGAGAAGCGGAAAAAAAAAGTTCCAAACGGTCCTAGATAGGGCAGAGCACCAACTCTTACCTTGGAGGTGCTCTCCGAGTGCTTTGCGTCATGCTCAGCGAGGCGCTTCTCCAACTCAGCCTTTTGCATCTTCAAGTTTTCAGCCTCATCTTTCAAGGTTTGGAGGTCAGCGGGATCGATACGATCATACTATGGACGGATTTAATAAATAAAACGCCAAGCTAGCGTGGTCCACCAACCTTGCTCAACAGTTGCGCGTTGCGTTCTTGCCAGCGCCTGCTCTCACTCTCGAGGAGCGTGATTTGGGCATCACGGGCCTGGAGTTCAGCGCGTGCAACACGAGCTTGTTCCTTAGCAGGTTCGAGTTCGGTAGAAAGCGCTTTAAGCTTGGCGTCCAGCTCCCGTGAACGTTTGGAGTAAGTCTCGCAGTCAGCGCGTAGAGTCACGTTGCTCTCGCGGAGAATGTTGAGCTGGTTAATCCGCTCCAACATCTCGGCATGTTGTGCATCTGATGTGGCTGCTTGGACGGCTCGCTCGCGTTCCTACGAAATGAATCTCAGTAGGAGAAACGGGATAGCTTGGTGTGTCACTCACCTCTGAAAGTGTCTTGCGAACTTCTTGCAAGCTCTGGCCCAAGTGATCAAGCTGGGTTTTGAGACGAATGCTTTCTTGCTTGCTAAGTTCGAGCTGAAGATCGACGATTTCCTTTTCTTTTCTGAGGTACGCCACCACAGAACGCAAATCAGACACCTTCGTATCCACGTCACCGCCAACATCGGCATCTCCGTTGGTACCCTCCGCGGTGGAATCCGCGACCTGACGAATACGTGCGGCTTGAGAGCTGACACTGTCGAGATGCTGGTATAGGAGAGTGTTCTGCGCGGCCAGATCCTTACAGCTGCGACACGAGGTAATTCAATCTAAAACTCGCATACCAGAGCAGGTTCCCTCACCGTGCGTTGAGATCTACTATCTCCTTGTCTAAAGCCCCCTTTTGTTGTTTCCAGCTTCCCTCTGAAGCCTCAAGCTTAGCCTGGGCATTGGCAGCCTTTGCCAAGTTCTGGCGCGACGCGACCTGTGCATTGCTGAGTTGCTGCTTGAGGCTCTCGATGGTCTTGAACGAGTCCGCATGTGTAACCACTTCTCGTGCATACCTGTCTTCTGCAGCCTATGGAAGACAGTAGGCAAAGATGTCATTTCACGGAGAATAAATGCATACCACTGCACGCTCTTCCAGTGCGCGAACCTCGCGTTCGTGAGCGGTGCGATCACTCTCGGAGTGTCTCTCCGAAGTGCTCATGTCCACAATCGTACCTTCGAGGGTCTTCTTGTCATTAGCCCATGCAGACCGCTCAGTCTCCAACGTCTTCTGGAGGTCACTGAATTTGTTTGTCCACTGTTGGAGGTCTTGCTGAACAGAACGAAGCTTCTCCTCGAGTGACTTGTATTCAAGCTAAAGGATATCATGAGACAATTGGGATATCCTCTGAGGTATAATCCCCATACCTCGTGTCTGGTAAGCTGGGCTTCGGCACCCGCCTTGTATTCATCGTGAGTGGTGTTGAGCGCAGTAAGCGCCGCCTCGTTGGCCTGACTGATCTCCTGGAACTGCTGCATATGATTGCGTGCAGCAGCAAGATCGACTTGGGCAACCTTGAGTCGTGCACTAAAACAAAGATATAGATAAGCACATGTGAGTATATACTGTCATGAACGCACCGAAGGTCAGCGACTTCTTGTTCGAGCTGTTGTTCACGGGGTAGGTCTGGGTCGGGCGCAGGAGCACTGGCACCGGCACCAGCTGTCCTTCTTTCATAGACGGCGAGTTTCTCCGCATTGCCTTGGAGTTGGC
>QFEI01000618.1:0-13845 GCA_003316145.1 Neoboletus magnificus | reverse complement strand
AAATTTTCGGGCCAACAATTCATCGTTCACCCAGGCGAGAGAAGAGACCGAAGATGACGAGGAGTAAGCTGTGTAGTACTGCGCATACGTTGCCGCGGATATTATTGGCCTCTGTCAAAACGGAGAACTTCTTAAAAGCGCCTCGAAAATGAGAGTTTGGACATGGTCAAATCAACTCTTATCGTTCCCCACGTCCGACCTGACGCACAATTGAGATGGCTAGTCGCTGTCAGATAACTCCTCGATTCAGAAAATATATATTGACGCATTATGAACCAACATCTCAAAGTTAATCAGTAGATGTCACGACGAATCTTCGGCAAGGTCTGCGTCCATTTTCTTTTGAGGCTCCGCTCGAGGGCGCAGTTGCACTCCAAGGGGTCTTGATGGAATTGGACCAGCTCCAATGGGACCGTCTCCGTCATCCGGGCTCTGATCCTCCTCCGTGGATGCTGTTATTATGCCCTTACCAAGTTTACGCCCCGTATCAGCCCTCCTCTGCCGAGTCTTCCCCGGCTGAACATTAGCCCTCTTCGGACCCTTCCTCTCCTTGTCTGATGCTGTTGTCCTGCGACGCTTCTTTGATGACCCTGTTTCATCCTCGGGTGCAAAATCACCATCTTGGGATGGCGCAGGAGACCCCATGTCTCGATCTTGCATCTTCGCCCGCTCTTTCCTATAATCGGAAACCACCTGTTGCAATCGTTTGCTGGCATACGCTTGCCGTCTTCGGGGCGCATATGATCCAGCTCCAGCTTCTACTTCCAAGAAGGCATTTAGACTTCCTTGTCTGTTCGCGGAAGTAGCCTTGTGGTTATCAACTCGTAAACGTTCCCCACGCTAGCATGGAAAATCTTACTTGATTACGCCGGCTCATCTTTTGGATGATCGGTAACAGTAGTTCGTCAACCTTGGTCTCTTTCCAGCTCAACTCCTCATGCAGGAAGCTAGGTTCATGACTGAGTGTGTGCACTTTTTCTGGTTTAAAAGTCACCCACTGCCGAAGTGCATCAAGGTCAGGCATCCCCCACTTGAAGGGTTCCTCAGACGAATCGACAGTAGGATGGTAGTAAGCATCTCTCTGTAAGCAAACACTCTGAGTTGGGGTCAAAATCAACAGTTTGAGTGAGAAACTTGCAACAAGGGGATTAGGCCAATCTGCCGGAAGATAGAGATCCCTGAACTTCTTTTTCTGCCGTCGGCGAACTTGTCAGGCGTAGACCGCACAGGAAAATTTTCAGGGGGAGAACCTACAAATCGCTTCCTGAACTTGGTGTTATTGTCCTCCTCTCGGTCCCGTCCGCTCTGAACCTTTGTCCACCAAACCTTGAATTTATGAAGCCCGTCCTCCCCTGGGAACTCTTTCATAAGCTCCATAGCTACAACTGGTCCAACTCCGGACAACCCCTCCACGTAATCGCTACCCAGTAGATACGCCAAGCGGACGAGAGTGTCGCGCTCGAGGCCGAGTTCTCGGGCCAGATCTGATAGCAAAAAGCACTCAACCGTCTTGGATTGGTTAAACATGTTCTTGTAGACCCGCATTCCTCCAAAGAGGAACACGTCAGAATCATCGGTGATAATACCATCCACCAATCCCAGGGACACGAGTCCAGCACATTGTGCTTCCGCTTCCATCGGGGCGGTGATATACGGGATACCAAATAGGCGCAGCATAAGCTGGATAGATCAGAATCCCAAAGACTTGCAAACACCGGAACGAATGCGTACCATAATCTGGGAGATCATATGCTGTGTGATATCCTCGGAATCGCGAATTGCCGCTTTCTTTTGGCGGTTCAGTTCCCTAATCTCTTCTTCGATCTCATCCCTGACGGTGTCTAGGTCCCTTCCCTTCATCTGAGAGACAAACCGGGCAAATTCTCCCGCTTCTTGATGGGGATCCATCTCCTGCGCGGCGTCCCAACCCTCTTCCTTCTCCGCTCGACGTTCAACAGCAGATATGTCCGTTGTTGAAAGTTCACCGACGGGAGAAGGTGATCGGGACCACTCAATGGCTGAGTGGTCGCTGTCCTCTTCTGGTACATGGACTGTGGGATCTAGTGCCGTTGGCCTCGGAGATGATGCTGGGGCCAGATCGAATGATACACGAGAGCCTGATTCCTGCGCATAGTCCTCACGGTTGTTTCCGTTCATAACCGTAGGTGGAGATAGTGCTGGGGGGAGAACACTCGTGGACGGAACCACGAGTATCTCTTCCATGTCGTCATCGACGTCCGACTCCCCAGCAGTGTCAGCGAGACGGGCCGGAGAAGCCCTGTCAAGCCCAGGAGACGGCGGTGATGATTTTGAGCGCGGCGACAACGGAGGCTCTTCCAATGACCTTGTGGCATGGATACCCTCCGTCCCGCTCTTGTTGGGGGGTAGCGCTAAAGATGAGTGTACGGAGATATTCTGAGGTAATAACAATGACGGCGTTCCAAAGAATGATGACTGAGTAGTCTGTTGAGCGTAACTTCTCGAGGGTGTCCAACGTGTAGGACCAACACCCGCAATGGACAACGCTGTCTCCATTCGAGAAGGAGAAGCGTATAAATCATCATCATTACCATCATGTGAACCGAGACGAGCAGAAGGAACTGCAGCTAGCGAGTTGTGACCAAGAGACTCTTTAGTAGATTGTGGTAGCTGGAGTACGCTCTGGCTAGACGACGGCTTTGCTGAATGCGAGTTTACTTGAGTCAACGACCGTTCAGAGTCGAGCGAAGCCTGTATTGCTGTAGCAAGTTCAGGATCTTCTTCATCAGACTCTGGAGGGCGGATTCGAGGTAGTTCATCGTCGCCATCCATGTCAAACAACTGCTGTGGCTCGACGCGGTGCTCTACTGACTGGGATACCGTACCCTTTTGCTGTCGCTTGCTGATTGCAGATAAGGCCATAGTTCGCCGGTACTCCCGAAGGTCCGGATCGGATGGAATAGCGCTTGGTCTGCGAAACCATATCAGTACATGGCAGAACAAACATTTGGTGTCATACATGGTAACTTCCTCCATCTCCATGCCACTGTCACTGTCGGTGTCGTTCGTGGAAACCCGAGTATCTTGATCTATCTCAATGGGTTTTGTCTGGGTGCCCTCGTCTCGGATACCTAGAACCCAACCTCCATCTGCCCCTTCATTCTTGATAAGGACATACTCTCTGTTGCGTTCACTAGCAATACGAACAGGAATGGTGATGTGAGCCTTGCCGATACTGTCTGTCGTCATCAGAAGCTGCTGTGTGAGCGCATTACGTTGTTGAAGGTTCTTGATCTGCTGCCTAGAAAAGTCCATTGGGGTAGCGGCTTTCCTTAACATATTTTGTAAACGCTTGTATGACGTCTGTCTCGACTTCAAACGAAGATCGCCAACGATCTCATATTGCACTTCCGTCGGAAGCTCGCGAAAAGCCGGTGACGTGACATCGAAATCTTCCGGACGCATTTCCTCGATGAACGTGCGCAATTCTTCCTCAGTGGCCAAACGAGGATCTGGTGCATGTGTTCGTGTCGCTTTCGCAACTTGCTCCTCCATGTTGACCTCGGGCAATTTGTACGGATCATGGTCATGGAACCGGTTCTTCTTCTGTGAGGACGGTGGTGAAACTACCGTGTCTTTCTTCTTTGCGGGTGTCTTGGCCACGGGCCCGGTGATATCCTCGAGATACACCGTGTTCTCGTTAAGAACGACGGGACCCGAAGGCATCTTTTGTTTACCCTTGGACGAGGGTGGACTGATTCACCCGCGTGAGTAGTGTGTCCAAACACTAAATATGTAATGCGTACTGGGAAGCCTGAGCATGAACGAGTGCTTCGCGTCTCATTTGCGCCGCAAGAAGCCTCTCCGCAATCTTGGCATGGCTCGCAGCCGCCCCGCTCTTCTTCTTCTTGCGCTCCGACTGTCCGGGAAAGCCAACGTCAAACAGGAACGTGTCAAAAGGAGGGTGAGGGACATGCAGGCCACTTACGATCGTGCTTCTCTTCAACGCCGGCACGCCGCCATCAAAGACGAAGACTGGACGAATGCCATAGAACAGGAGCTTGCATATACGACGAAGAAAGCCCAGGACATGCGCGTTCACGAGGGCGCGACCTTCCTTGTCACGCATGGTGGCCTGGAATTGGTAGATCCATATGCTTGAGTCGATTGCAAAGGCCTTTCCCTCCATGGTTTCAAGCCTTTGAACGTTGTCTGTGAGTGTGGTATACCCTTATGAGTTATGGCACACGCACGGAACTGGGCGGCCAACGGGTACGAGAAGACTCCAGAGCGACTTGACACCCATTTTGCTTCACGAATAAGCGTTGGTACGCTCGACGGGTCTCAGTACATTGGTGGTCAAACAAATTAGTTGGCAAGCCGCCGGAAGTCGCACAAAGTCGCGTCTCGGATCCGGTGTCATAATGATTCATACGTGCATAAGAATGACGGAGCCAGCCTCGGTACGACAATGCAGAAATTACAGTAAACTGAGATGAGCCCTAAACGTCTGGGATACCGAAAAATACCAAACATGATGCCAGACGAAAACAAGCAAGCAAGGCCGTAGAAATTATGGAACGGGACAACACGAAAGCAATGATCACTCAGTTTTTAGGGCTGTCACGTCGACGGTCCGGCGCATCCAGAGGACGTGGTCCGGCTGGGGATCCTTGTCCAGCAGAGCTATTGCGCGACGAGTGATTGCCAGGACGAGATTGACCACCGGGGGCACCAGGCGGTCGTAGGTCCTCCATCGCGGAAGGCGTGAATCGTGCGTCAAAGCCGCCTGTCATCTGCATTCCCATACCGCCCATACCGCCCATCATACCCATGCCACTACCCATGCCACCCCCCATGCCACCCATCGGCATCCCGGGGTTCATCATGGGCATGCCCATCATTGACATCCGAGGATCGAAACCCATCCCGCCTCCTGTCATCATAGGAGTCATAGGTGACGGACCATGCATACCATCGCCACCGGTCGAGAACGCCATCATAGCTTGTTGGTAGGCTGCTTGGGCCGCCTGCTGTGCCGCGAACATGTATGGCTGACTACCATAGCCGGGCATCATGTTCGGGTATCCCATGAACCCTCCTGTCATCATCGGGTTAGCTGGTGGCATCATGGGGCCCGTCCCAGTCATCATGGGATTCATCGGCATCATCTGGTTCATCATCGGATTTCCCATCATAGGATTCATGCCCATCGGGAATTGACCACCGAACATGCCAGACTGAGCCATCTCTAGCTGTTGGCGCTGGAATTCATCCAGTTTCCGCTGGCGGTCTTCGGCAAGTCTCTTCTCTCGTTCACGTTCCGTCAAGGCTGCACCGACACCACCTTCACGCTTGCGTTCACGTTCGTGCGCAGTGATTGCACCAAGGAGACCGGTCTGGGGTGGTGGAGGTTTGTTCGGAACGTTGATCAGAGATGCGCCGGTCTCCCGTGCAAGTTCCTCCTGTCGTTTTGCGGAACGGTCTTGTTTATCTTGCATGCCTGCAGAAAGTAAACCATGTGGCGTGAATGCTTTGGTCACGCTGTGAGATGCAGGCTCGAGCTGTATAAAGGTATCTCTCTGCGCTTGGGGAGGTGCCTCGGGAGGTGACTGATACGTTCCGGGTTGGCGACTAGCATCAAGCACTTGCGTCCAGATACTGTGTCGCGGCGGCGGCGGCTGTTGAGGGAGATCTGAAAGACGACGGGTTGGACCACCATCGTCGGGGGTCCGCGAACGTTGATCACTGACGAACCGTCGTTGAGGAGGCGTGCTGCCGAAGTAGTCATCGTGAGTGCCAGGTGCACCTGATTGCGTTCATCAGCACAAGATCACGAAATGAAAACTAAACTCGCCTTGCGTTTGCGGTCTCGGGACAGGCGGAAGACCACGGGGGTGTCGTAATTGAGCATATGGATTAGCATCGGTTGCGGTCGCAACCTCGGCTGGCGATTGTGTGCGACTCTGTGGGCGAAGAGGTCGAACGGGTGCGGCACCGACTGATGCGGGCACAGGATTGGGTGCAGGAATGGATGCTTGAGAAGGTTGTTTGCTACCTGTAGTCGAGGGCTCATTGTCAGAATCGGCATCCTCCTCCTCCTCCTCCTCTTCCTCTTCGTCCTCGTCGCTAGTTTCATTCCATCCTGATACTCTTGCAGCCGACCCACGCTTTCCATTCGCTCTCCCAGGCCTGTGAGCAGCAGCCTGATGCGCAGCTTGTTGTGCCTGTAGTCTTGCCTTGCGTTGCACAGCCTGTTTCGATGGCGCGAATGTCGACTTGTACTGTCCAGCGTTTTCTGAGCTCCCAGCAGCCGACGAGCTCTCTGCTGGTTGTGGGGATGGCTGGGGGTGTGGAGATGGTGGCCTTACAGCGTCCCCTGCGGACGTGCTTGCCGTGGGTTGTTTTGCAGGTGCGGGAGTGGACGTCGCACCAGCGTCTAAAAATGACAACGCAGCGAGCGCGTCCATATTCACGTCGTCCAGCTGGACCTTTTTCGGTGCTGGCGTAGCCTCGAGCTCAGCGTGGTCGGACATGGTGTCAGTGTCGCTGTCGGGTAGCCTGCGAAGCTGTTCGTGCTCAGGCGAAGAAACCGATGAGGCATCTTGATTTAGTACTCGGCTAGCGCCGCCACCTGTGAGAGCACGTGCACCAGAAGGCTTACGGCCAAATGCAAGCCGGGAACCACTAAGCGAGGGGTCTGGGCCGCTTCGTGCGGGCTGGGGTTGGGAAGGAGAAGCCGCGCCTGAGAGAGGTGTGTGCACGGGCCGACCAGGCTCCGATACAGAAGTAGAATCTGAATTTTCGGAGATAGTCGTGGGCACGCGGCGAGGGGGGACCGACTTTTCGTCGAGTTGCTGCATGAAGAAGAGTGCATCTGTGAATACGCTCTGAGGGTCTGCCGGCGGGGGTACTGGTGTAAGTTTTGAAGCCGGTGTTGAAGAGAGAGACGGCGGAGACGGCGAGACAGGTTTATCAGGCACAGGAGGGACTGTAGTTGAGGCGCTGTGCATCAGCAACCTTGAGGGTGGAGAAGACGAGGGTTGAGTAGCCTGCAAAGCTTGAATAGAAGGCAGATCCTTTTCCAACAAAGAATGAGGGGACGTCAAAATCGAGTAAGATGGAGAACTAGGAGGAGATTTTGATGATTTCCCGGGCGAGCCGGGAGATCCAGGCGACTGGAGGGTAAGTCCCTGGTTTCCGGGAGTTGGTGAGCGCAATGACATGCTCGAATTCGTCGAGAACGAGGGTGATTCGGGCGATGTCAATGGCGAAAAAGGTAACTTGACTCCCATGACTTCTGCAACACCACCACCGGAGCCAGACAGCTCTTGTGATTTCGTTACTCCACACTCTGCACTAGGCGACAGCTTGGAGTCGGGGCGAGAGCCGGTACCTTTTCCAAAAGAGTCGCCACTCAGTTTGCGGGACGTTCCACTTGTAGGAGGGGGGCTTGATGCGATAGGCCGGCCGAGCATCGAACCACTCTCTCCAATCTCGTGAATGAAAGAGGCAGCACCCGCCATAAACTTCGCAAGAGGCTCATTCTCATCTGACTCTGATGCGTGTTGCTGAGATCCATGAGACTGATCAGTTGACAGAGAAGGACCCGGTGCGCGCGCCAAGTCAGTCACAGTCTCATGAACACTGTTCAATTCTGTGATAGGTGTCAATGCACGACCAATAGTTGGATCGACGGGACGAGGTTGAGCCTGAGCTTGTGAGGAAGCACTGTCGAAGTCCAGAGTAGGTAATTGTGGAAGTCGCAGGGGTTGTTCCGCCCCCTGAGCAGCCGGAGGTGCGGGTAGAGGGTGCTGCTGAGATGGTTCAGTCTCCAAGGTCAAGGGAGCGAGGGTAGGAGCAACATCTGATCGTGACTGAGGATCAATTTGAGGCATTCGTTCGCGCAGCACGTTCAATAAACGAGAGCGAACAGTCGACGTGCGATCATCCCTTGGATCCATTGTTTCTGCGAGTTCTCTGTCCAGGAAGAGAAGCTTAAATCACATTTCAGACGGGGGTTACGAGGACTAGCGGGGACTCTTACATCTCGAGCGGGCCCGACGGGATAAGCGAACATCATTGATACTGGGTCTCGAGGATCCCATGTATATGATTTAGGTCGTCCGTAAAGTTCAAAAGCATCGTGGAGGGCTGAGACCCGGGTCAGCTGGTGAATGCGCATGAAAATGAGAACGCGTACCAACAAGCCACTTCAACATCTCCGACGCTTGTGTGTTTCCAGCCTCAAGCTCTGGCATGACGAGCAACCATCCTTCCCGCCCTCTCATACCGCCTGCTATCTCTTCGTCGCCAAGCAAGCCTTCCAGCTTCATCAACGTGCTCCGATTGATCAGCTCTGGGCGCTCAGGATACACCGCGAACGCCTGAGTCACGTCCTTGAGCGTCAGCAAAGCCTTTTTCTTGTCTTTTGGCTTTGACGACGCGTAGAGTGACAGTACAGGACGCGGTGGGAGATCCTCGCTCTGGTCCCGTAAAAAGAGGCTGGACATGCGTTTCTTGCGATTATCACCGTATGGTGTAGCAGGAGCCTCTGATTGTGATGCGGCAGACACTACCATCCACATGCGTTTCCAGTCAGTTTGCCCAGCGACGCGAATGCGTACCCAGCCTTCCATGCGGCCGCGCTGTAGAGTGGGGTGCGTCTCCCTGCCTATAAAAATGATTTGGTCACTCGAATGTTTGACAGCACCGAATGAAGTAAACCGTACCACCAGGCAGAGTTATTCGTATCAAATGGGCCGTGTATATCTCCTCAAGTCGCGACTTTTCCCAAGCACAAAGCCGAAGTGCAGTTGCCCATGATACCAAAGCTGGAGTTGATGAACAACTGAATAACAAGAGATTTGAGCCGGCAGTATTGAGGGTAAGCACATTTGTGAATTTTTTCGGAGGCTGGTCATCCGTAGCGGGAACAGTGATCGAACCGAGAACTTGAACAAACTGTGATCACAGTTTAACCAAGCACACAGCCGTTAAAAGGTGGAAACGCACGGCATCCGTTGTGTTGTAATAGGTTGGGGGAACTTCCCTGCCTTGCTTATTCGCTTCCTCTACCTCATGCATGTCCCATATACTGAGTGTCGTCCCACCGAGCTGTGCCCAGACGTCAACCCAGCCGTCGTCCTTGAGTGGCCGTTGACCATCTGGCTGCCTCTCAAGGCGCTTTACGAGAGGGCCGGAAAAGTACACCTTGCGGGCGTGGGCAAGGGTCAACTGGACGACGGAGCGAATTTCAGGGTGAAGTGGTGCTGGGGCGGGTTGTCCCCCTGCTAACGAGGACCGACGGATCGCAGCCGGCTGCTGGAGGTCCAGTTGCGGGTCTGTGGGGGATCTCGTTGGACCGAGCGACTTTGATTGGCCCATCTGGGGCGCGGGGCCACCAAAGTCAGTTGGCGGGGTATCGTTTGGATTGCTGGGGCGTCTGTTGTGAAGGGTAAACGGGGCAGCGTTAGGAGAGGAGTCTTGTTGGGACTCTTGGTGGTGTTTGCTGCGAAAGGAGAAGAAAGAGGAAGTGCGAGTATGAGACTGAGATGAGGGAGGCATGGGCCGTGGGTGGTTGTCGTTTGGGTTATCTTGTGCCTGTGGGGGAGCGGAAGAGTCGTTGGGGGGTCGTGCTGGAAAGTCGTGTACGTCGACCGCTCTGCCTGGGCTTGCCTGTCTGAGTTGCTGCAGTTCCCCCGGTGAGATAAAACCGCGGTTGCGACTGTCCCACTGCGGGCTCGAAGACGTCGTGAGCGGCGAGGACATCGGTCCAGAGCAAACTTGCACTTTGGCACCAACTCAGCGAGACGTGACCGGCTTCGAAGGATCGTCGCTGGCCAACGCCGCACGCCCCGACGACTACCACTTTCAAGCATCCCATTCTCACCACCACACTTATGTCCGTCTCTTCGCAGTTGGCACAATGAATGCAATCTCCAAGATCTTACTCCCCGTGCGATCTCATGAGCTTGGCATCGCGCACATTCCATCACGCAAGTCGGTGACCCAGAGTCAACTCTTGACATCCACCTTCATATGGCCACGGCTCACAATCGATTAACGCCCCAGACCATACCAGGCGCGTCGCCAAGGGTACGATTTCGGTCGACTGACGTCGTAGGCATCGTCCCTGTTTCAAGTGTCGTTTCGATATAATCTGCAAGCGAGTTCGGGACTTGTGACACGTCGTGTCATGAATTTGGGATGTTCCACACGTTCGCACCTCTAGGACATGTTGTGAAGCTTGGCCTTGAAGGGCCAGTTCATTAACGAGTAGGGATTGATGGATATAGTCCAATCTACACACTCCAGGACACCTTTTCTCAACTTCGTGCTTCTGCCCGTGGGGCATGCTCGTAAGTGTCAAACCCAAGCGATTTTTGTACCACATCGTCTGCTGCGTCGGGTTCGAGGTGCCCTTGGGCGTTTCGACGAGCTCTGTGGTGCAAGGGTTCATGTTAGCAAGAACACTACGCGTCAGACAGCGCGGATGCGTTACCTGAAAAATGTGTAGCTCAACACAACGTCGTCTATATTCCGACATGACGGATCATCGAGCATGTCTTTGTCTATAAAAAAGAGAAGGGGCATGTCGACCTCTTCGTCTGCAAGGAGCTTTTGCTCCTCGAAGCAGAAGCACTCGACTTTAGAAAAGTAGGGCGCAACCTGACGCGCCCGCCGACATGACCAGGGTTTCGTCAGTGCGCCTTCATATCACGGAGGGGTGATCAAGACACACCCGATCAGGAGTCACGTTGTATGTTGCAATTCCGATGATATCCTTTTTACTCTCGTTTCTGGCTTTGTAGAATGCTAAACTAGATTCACCAAGCAAGACATCGACGTATTTTTGCTGTGGAAAGAATTTCCATGGTAGTGCTTCCGAACGGTCTGCATTGAAATGCACACGAATACGTCGCGTTCCTTCGATGGGTTCAAGTCGGGAGGGATCAAAACGGCCGGATGACGTAGAGACGACTGCAGGTGTGCCAGCGAACCCCGTGGCCGCACAGAACATGCGGTAAAGCGGCACGGCCGCATATGTCACACCTAACCCTAAGACAACCTGTGGAAGAGATCATGGGTTATAAAAACGGAGAGTAATTCCAGAGCGCGTACGACAGCGGTACCGTACATGAGCAGATTACGGTTCCGGGTTGCATGGAGCTGTTGACGGGCTTGATTGTGGCGAGCAAAGTTGGAGTGGGTGGACATGGGAGCGCGAGACATCAGCTTGGCGGGTCTAGATGATGTATCTGGCCATGACCGTAGCCCAGTCGGCGTTTGGGACGCAAAACTACGCGCCCAAGCAGCGCGACAGTGGACAGAACACCGCACGCTCGAAGGACTCAATATTCTGACCGTGGTCGACATGTCGGCGACGGTCGGCATTCCGGCCCTTTCAATTCAAAGGTGTAGTTGCACGTGACTTGCCGGCGGGATCATCTTTCACGCCATTGTGCTTGACAACCACCTTTGAAAGTGGTCCCAAGACATGTCAGAAACGTCCAAACTCAAACTAGATTCCCAACCTTCGTCATCCAGAACCTCGTCATCGAATACACCAGCAGACTTGGAGTTGGAGCAGTTGCTCTCGAGAGAGGCGTCGGCGTTCCAACGCGAGGTCGAAGTAGAACGAATACTCAAGGCGTTCAAGCTAAAGTGAGCCATCTCACCCGCACGCTCAGTAGCATGTCTGACGGTGGCATTTTGCAGTCCATATGACACCCTCAACCTCGATGAAACCGCAAAGCCAGAAGATATAAAGCGCAAATATCGGCAGCTCTCTCTCTGTGAGCACAATCCTCCCTACTTGATTTATGTGATTGTATCAAGAGCACGCTGACGAAGTATGATTGGTTTGATCTTCGCAACTCATTTGTCTCTGTTGTATCCAAAACTTGCACCCATCCGTACGTTTTTCTATGCACAGTCATCCATCCTGACAAGACCCCCCACCCGCGTGCTCCAGATGCATTCGACCTACTGAAGAAGGTATGCTCCTCATCACGTACGCTCAGTCTTTCTGACGGCGCTTACCCCCTACCCCCCATCCATCTGCTGGCAGGCCGAGGCCGAGCTGTCTGACACCAACAAACGAACGGAGCTTGACGCGACGATCGCTTCGGCTCGTGCAACCCTCCTCCGCGCCCTATCCCTCCCCCCGAACCTCACTGATGATGACCCACGTCTAAGGGATCTGGCCGACGATCCAAAGATGAAGGCTCAGGGCCTCACGACCCCATGGAGGATCATGCTCAAGGAGAAAATCAAGGAGGTACTGATCGAAGAGGAAGTTCGCAGGAGGAGGTGAGCGGAAGCTTGCGTCCGCTTGCAATGAAGATACTGACACCACTCAGAGCGATAAAGATGAATCTGGCCAACGAGGGCCTGGAGGCACGCAAAAAGGAAGAGGAGGTTGTTGCCAAGAAGCGCAAGGCGGAGGAAGACAAGGCATGGGAAGGTAAGTGTTCCTTCCGCGGCCCACCACCTTGAGCTCACCGGTTTCTGTCTGAATATGATTCGATGGTTAGAGTCGAGAGAGTCTCGCGTGGACAGCTGGCGATCATTCAGCAGTAACTCAAAGAAGAAGAAAAAGTCTAAGGCTGCAATCCTTGGATGAGGCGCGTCCAGCTGTATGTGGATTGCTATCTTCAATGGACACGGGTGGGTAGAGTCGGGTGTTGCCCCTAGTCAAACCTTTGGTCAAATGCACGCATGTAACCAACGAACTACGTTAGCATTAATCTTGGAGGAATTATTCAGCGTTGTGTTTTTGGACACGCTCGCCCATATATGGTCCTCAGTGAAAGACTACAGGTGTTGTAAAGGAATATGCAGGACCTTTATTCCTACAAAGAGAAAAAATAAAAGGTGGGAGTTGGAAGAGTCTCCAGGGACGTACCTTGAGAGCTGTTCATTGTAATCTGTGAAACCATTCCAGGTACGCACGCTCGACTATGGATCTTGGCGCGATGAAGATGGTAATGGCCAAGAACGCACGGTATAGCAAGCTCCAGTATCCTTCATATCACAAGGAAGGATTCGGGATGCGCGGCGTACTAACCGTATATCAGAAGGGCTAGTCCACAACTTGTACGAATAGGCCCAATTACCGCGATAGCTCGCAAATACATCATCGCGGGGGGAGACGTCGATCGTGGTGTTATTTGATGAAGCCTGGACAAGCTAGTCGAGACATGGCCCAAAGCTAAGAGAGGCGACGTTGTCACCAATCACAGGGCTCACCGTTTCAGTGCCTTGAGCGTATATATACTACATGTATGGGGACACGAAGAAGTTATAGGACCTAAAATTGAATACGATCGGAGGGGGTCATGATTCTCTCCCGAACGTGCGTTGCATGTAATAGTTTTCCATTTTCCGCAACTATGGAGGTTGCCCTGGCCCCTGAACCAAAAGGTACTGTTGTCAGTCAACGCTGATGATCGCCAGGAGGGACAGTATATGTGGCGCCGAATCACTCACCGTGCGTCACGTGCGCCAGCTAGCAGTCAAACGTCGCGGTGTCCATTTGTTCACCCCTGCTAGTGAGCGAGGCTGAAGCGCTGATGTTCCAAGTTGACTTTCATGATACTCTGCAGTGGCCACTGCCGGTAAGTACGTCTCCAGTTCCAGCCGATTTTATGACTTGCAATCACTGCACAAAGTTTGTGATATGCAGTATACTTCTAGTCTTTCGTGACATTGCCGCTGGGGGGACGTCTGATAGATATGCCCGAGTCGCCCCATCACTCTGTCGGCCCGCATATTCTCAATACTCGTCCCCAGATTCTGCGATGACAACAATACGCTAATTACTTCTGATTAGAACATATCCATGATGGATCCAGAATCCAG
>QFEI01000617.1:0-18418 GCA_003316145.1 Neoboletus magnificus | reverse complement strand
TCTCCAGACATGTACGACTGTTTCGTGTAGGCATCCTTGGGCGTGTCAACGTCGATGAGGCCGCGGTTCCCCGGAATGGTAGGGAGCTGGCCCGTCGCGTTGACACCACCTAGATTAAACCCCCCCTGTGTCGTCTGCTTCTTTGACAAGAGATGACTTGCGAGCGGAAAACCTGGCAAACGATCGACACCCAGAGACAGGACACGAGCACACTACGACGCATACCTAGACTGCAGGCGCACGTATCACCACCCATAACCTCGACAGAGGACAAACCAAGACTCACAAGAGGGCGATGCAACCAGCAGCGAGAATAAACAGACAGCCCAGATTAGCAATCCCACGAGCGGTGCAAATGGTACCGCCCTGGTCGCTCTTCAAATCCCGCTTCGGGTCCGGATTGTGTAGATAATCGTCCTGTTCGGGCGTCCCCATCGTCAACGCCGACGCGCCCCAATCGGCAGGATTCGGCTTGAGCGAGTACTGTGTGTCTGCTTTGGTACCACCACCGCCACCACAGCCGGATAACGCGACCTACCTTGTCAGACAACGAATTCTGCACGCTCGACGGTCAGCACAACACGACCACCAGCACTGCCGAGCACACTCACGAGGTACGGTGAAGGGCTGGGCGACCTGCACATCATGGGTGACCCTGGGGAGCCCCGCTCCGCATAGTCACTCGCGCTCGCGATAGAAGGCGACCTGGAACGACCGACGCGTGGGCTTGGCGGGACTGCCAGATTCGAGTTGGACGTGGACGCAATGACACTGTATTCCTGCCTCGTTAGAGGAGTGCTCATGCTGCTGGACTAGACGTGTGTTGCTTGGGACCACCGGCGTGAAAAAGAGAACCAGGAGAGAGAAAAAAGAGTGTGGAATAGTTGGACGGGAGGTCAAAGAGAATTGAATGCCGCAAGGGGAGGGCCAAGACAAAATACCAATGTCACAACGTAAATGCATCTACGCTATTCAAGCGACGTTGTCAAACCCGACGACGGCGCCGCAGAGCGCGTCTGGTGTCGGCTTGGGTGCGACCACGTCCACCCGCACCTTCAACGTGTCCCGAAAAAAGGACGCCGTCGTGGGGCCAATCACGGCCACTTTGAGCGCGTCGGGGCGGAACACCTCGCCCAAGGTCGGCGTCACAAACGCTGCCGCAGACGGCGCGAAATGCACCACCCATCCCCACTCTCCACCGTGTGTCGCATCTGCGAGTGAGGTCAGTCCAGTGAGCGTTGCACACGTCCGTCTGACTCGCCTGCCGGGGCCCTCTCCAACGCGGCCCCCAGATCATCCCGGAACGTGGACGACCCCGTCGTGCGATACACCTCGAGCGTCTCTAGCACAACACCCCCGGCGGAGAGTATCTCCGGGAGCGTCTCCCGATGCTTGTCCGTCGTCAGATAGAGCATCCGTCGCCCCTGACATCCCTCCGCCAATATGAACGCTGCAAGGCGCTCCCCCGTCCCCGCCTCTCCGCCACCGCGCACCTGGTTCTCCGCAGGCGCGAGATGCACCATGGAGGGGAACGCAGTACGGATCTGGGATGCAGCCACCGCTGTCGCATCCCCGATGACGTAAAACGGGACCGTTCGCCAGTCCGCTGAGAGTGCGCGCGTGAGGTGGTGTGTTCGTTGGCTTCACACGAGTACCACATACCTTGGGACGTCTCCGCTAGCGACGGGATCGATCGGATGGCTTCGTACCACGCCTCGACGGCCCGCTTGCTCGTCACGATCACCCCAGAGAGACCCTCTGCATCTGGCCCGCGAACGATCTTGTCTCGGAGCTCGTCGACGTGGACGAGCGCCGTCTCCAGCACAGGAACGGACAACGGCACGTACCCCTTTGCCTCAAACGCGGCCTCATACCGATCCGGTCCATCCTCTTCTCGCGCTCTGAGCAGCAACACGCACTTCATCTTTACACTCGACAGCGACGACCACGACAGCGACGATGTGAGACTAGAGGCGTCGAGCAAGCGTCTATCTTGGATATTTGACACTCCGCGAAGATAACCAATACGATCACCTGCAACCATCCATTCCGTCACCCGGTGCGCACGACCGGGCACTCACTCCCAGCTCATCGCACAGCATCTACCAGTACTATCGCCATGCTGGACCTCCTCGCTTCACCCCTGGTCACCACCCTCCTCTCTAGGTCGCCCCCTGCACCCCTCACCGCCAGTAAAGTCTGGCGCGCCAACCTCACCCCTGAAATCGACCAGCTCAACGCTAGCCTCAACGTCCGCGCAGGTAAGCCTACAATCGACCCCGCATCTCACCCTGCATCTCACCCTGCAACGCCTAGTCCTTCACCTCCTCAATGATGACTTCGACGCTTGCCACAGTCTTGCTCAAACACAAGAAGGCGACCCGTACTCGGACCACCTCCATTGCATCGTACACAGACGTGAACCAGACTACTGGAACTCCAAGTGAGTGTCAGTGTGTCTCCGACTACATCACAGACTAATCAGCTCAGATGGTGGATCGCCCGTCTGTCTCATCCCCATCTGGCAGAAATATACATGCCAAATACTGTCAGTGTGTCGCTGTCGCAAGCAAAGGAGGCAGCAAGCAAATTCATTGATGCGGTACAGAGAGCGGAAACCTCTGGCAATGGGCTCACAGAATTGGAAGAGCGTCAGTGGGCAGAATTGACGACACTGACCAAGATCTTGATCGAACAAGATGGAAAGAGGGAGCATTTGTAGTCAAAGCCAATGTACGATACCACCGTCGAATGAACAGACTCTATGCTTTGCTGCCGAGAGCTCTGATAACGTTTTCGTATACCGTAAAGACAATCCCACCACTCATCTGCAGCGAAAAGTCATTCTCTGCGTGAACCGACAATCTACTTGACCACTCACCACCAACCGCACCAGTCTCGGCGTCGTTCCGGTCCAGAATCGAAGCAAGCCTTCCTCTGTCAGGATCCGGTAACCACAATGAAACGAGTTTTTGTATTCGCGAGGAGCACTGAGAGACTGCATGCGCGTCTTGATGACACTATCTCACACGTCAAACCGTGCATTGGCGCACAAACCACACACAAAAGACGTACTCGAGCGGTTGGGTGACGTATACGGTTACGAGGCCCGCGATGGCACCAATAGCAAACGTAATCCCAGTCGGAAGCTGTTGTCCTGGGCGTGCGGTAGACTGAACAAACTGCTTGAGGGTGGTATAGGTCGTGAAGCGAACCGCCGAGTTGGCGCCTTGTCGCATCATCTAGGACAGGTGTAGGCTGTGGAGGGTACCTGTAGAGAGAGTGGACGTACGACGGGAAACAGACCCCGGTATATGCCCGCAATACCTTCTTGGCGTACGATGGACATGGTGCCGTGTACGAGACCACGGTATTGGGGATTCGGACGCTTGGCATCGTCGATGAGTTTCGTTCTAGAGGGTGGGGGTTGGCGGGAAAGGAGAAATGAACGCGGGATACACACTTGATCGTTTCAGAAGGGGTGACAGCGATGACGGCCTCCATCATCCCAGCGCCCAAACCAGCTTACCCACACGATGAGTCACATGGACAGATAAGTGCTGGAATTGCACTGACCGAGAAGACTTTTTGGGGCACTGACTTTGCCCTGTGGGGCGTTGAGGAGGCGGAATAGAAGAAAGAGAGAGAGGTGCTGACCTCTGGATCTGCCAAAAGACTCTTAAAGTGGTCATAGCTCACGAAGCGCACGCCGGCTTTGATGGCGTTTCCGATGACGAGCGCCAAACAACCCGAATAGAGACCAGTGAAGCCCTTGTCGCGGATGGTCGTGCGGATGATCGTCAGCGGTGGTTCTCGCTGGTACAGTCACTGAGCGCGAGTGCACAGACGGACGGACACGGACAGACCTGGCCACCGAACTGGGAGCGTGTCTTTACGAATTCGGTTGGATAGGTCACGAAACTTGCTAAACGCGTTGAACGAGCGCGATTTCGATGAGACTGGCGTCGACGTACGCTTCGATGGCCCCCGCTGTCGTCCCAGCGACCAGCGAGTGGAGGGGCTTTTCTTTTTTGCTCGTCATGGTCAGATGAACTGTGATTACATAACAACCATAATCTGGGACCCGAGTAGGCTCTTAGTGCTTGCATTTTTAGTATGTCTTGTGTTTGGTCGTTTCGTACTGATTCTAGTCAGACTAAAACGCTTCATGGCATACGGAACTGCCGAGGTGACTGAAGATCCCCATCCTGGCACAAGACGTCAATGCATAGGTGAGCATCTGCACCTGGTGAGGCATTACGTTTGCAGGGTCAGGTCCACACAGCAGCAAGGTTGTGTGTATGATGCATGCCAACTACGCCCCGCTTTAGGGAAGGATCCAACACACGGTACTCATTGTTTTACCCATCCAACCTATTCTACTTCCATAGACGTTACGGCGCTTGTGTTATTTGAGGAGGGGCCGCTGTGGATAGTGGGCTGCCGTAGTTTGGATACCCTCCACAGCACATGTACGGTTGTGCCGCAGCTGGGTGGCATGACCATGAGGAGCAATCTCGGACTGAGATTTCATGGCCGTGGTTTCTGAGGGCCCGCACCCTCCACGTACCACCTTAGGCGTTCGTCCTACAAGGGTACACGCAATAAATGAAACTTTTTAAGATCCCAGATTGTACTCGCGGCGAGCGGGCAACATCCTGAGAGGACATCAACAAGCCCCAACACCTCCACCAATCACCGCTCGGGGATATGCGCCGACGACCCGAATTCGAGAGGGGCACGAAGGGCTGTGACATACACACATAAGAGACACTACACAAAGCAACCGCTGCTACTCAATAATTTTAGTCCACGCCAAACAGACCAACAGAATGTCCATCCAGCATCTAACCTCGCTCACTGGCCCTCGGGTTTCTTACTCTTGGTCGTGCTGGCCGTCAGGCTCTTGTGAATGAACGGCAGGACACCACCCCCTGCGATCGTGGCGCGTACAAGGATATCAAGCTCCTCGTCCCCGCGAATCGCCAGTTGCAAGTGTCGTGGCGTTATACGCTTCACACGGAGATCTTTTGATGCGTTACCTAGACACCGGAACTACATCAGCACTATGGGGAGACCGAAATTGTACCCGACACACCTGCCAACTCCAGCACTTCGGCCGTGAGATACTCTAGAATCGCACTCGTATATACCGCAGCTTTCGCACCGATCCGCACGTTATGTTGAGTCCGTTGTTTCAGATAACGATGAATACGGCCAACGGGGAACTGGAGTACGTGACCATGCACGAATAAGCGAAAAAAAAGGGGGGGAAGGAGAGCAGACGGAAATAAAATGAGACATACCTGAAGGCCGGCCTTTTGGCTCCGAGTTTGTATTGTACGGGGCGCTGTCGTCGCGCCGGAACCTGCAGCGCCACCCTGGTCGGGTGCACCAGTCTTTGACTTTCCACCTGTCGCTTTGGGAGGCATTGTTGAGATGGATCGTGATTGTAGGAAGTCAAGTCGCGTCTTACTTTAGGGTTGGCGATTCGGTATTGTTGATTGTGACGCGTGTCGTCACGTGAATCCTACTGGTATTGCCTCGGAGGTAGGCTGCCATGCTACTGTACACTATGCGGTGGCAGACCGTACTTCATGATAGTAATTACGATCACTCCGTTGTCTTGGCTGTCTCGGTTGATATGCTTTCTATGCAGATTTAGAGGGAATATGACCAAGTCAGATTGTCCGAAGAAACACCGATCATCTCCTTTGGTCTGCACACAGCGGGAGACTCGGGAGCTCTACAAGTTGAAGTGAATGCTCTCCGAGTCGAAGTTTCGCCGATTTTTTTCTTTATTGTTAGTTTTCGGTTTTTAGGCGACTTCGTCGTTATGAAACTTGCACACGATTTCCTGCGAAAGGGCACTTGGTGTTTTGCGCGAGTTCACGCAGACGCGCAAGGTAAGCTTACACAAGTTAGCTTCGCCAAAGCGACTTCGCCCGCGCCACATCACATAGAAACAGACAAAGAATTCAACGCATATCGAAAGCAATACCCATTCATTTTGATTTAGAAACGAAGTGGGCATACAGGTCAAAGTAATTGTACGGTCCAACAGTCGATCTTGGAGGGGGCAGGCCCCGGGTTTCGTACGGGTTATCGTGCAGGACAAGCACCCGCGTGGTATCTACGACCCATAGACCGTTTAAATCCAAGGAGACTCATCGCTCAACAGCTGTTCTGTGAGAATGTTGGCATAATCCTCGACAAAGATAATTATCATTCCCCTGCAGATCAGGACGGGGGGTATCGGCAAGAGTACCACTCCGCAGGACGAAGAAGACTTGTAACGTGTAGAGATGCCATTCGTTGTGGCCACACTACGCGTTAACCCTTTTCAGGGATCCTGGACAGCAGCTTCCGTTGTCATCAGTGAATTATCCAAGGCCAGGGATTATCGGCGATGAACCTCACCGCCATGTTATCCGACTTGGGGATATAGTTCGCTATGAGGACTCTTGATGGCCGCAAAATGGTGCTGTTTCAAGTTTCGATCAAGATGGGATACCACAATATACTAATCGACATACGCCAGGGAAGTAGAAAGGATGCTAGTTTCGCAAAACAGTTAAATGACGGCTGCCATTCACTACCCTTGCTGTAATCACGAGACGACCTAGCGCAGCATCAAAGTGGAAAGTGATCTCGAACATGTCTTGGAATGAAACAAACGGATCCCCTCGGATCGATCGCCCAGCTCGGCACTCATTTCATGATCTGCAGCAGAAGAGGAGCACTGAGTGACCTATATTGGACGTCGTCGATCAAGAAGTTGTAGTCTGTATAAATATCCTCGTTCATCACCACGTTGAGCCTGTCGTTTGGAGCGGGTTTAAGGAGGCGATGAGGAAGCTTCTGCGAAGATCCCAGATGCATCTTATTCAGATAGTTGTTCAATACGTTGACAGTTTTGGTATTTTCTTTTGGTGCATTGATGTACCTCAGTATGGCAGTGATAGTCGCGTTCATGGATGCTGCCGGATTCGGAATTGTGCGGATCCCAGTGGTTGTCGACTTGTTGGTTACCACTGAGGACGATCGAGTAACGCTGGGCCGCATGAATCTGAATAGAGTCGACGATGCAAGGCTCGACGTACCCTCCATCAACCTCTATGACCGTTATGGTGTGATCATCGATCGTAAAGTTGTAACATTGTTCGCATGCCATGTTCAAACCGCAGAAACGGTAACGTTCGTCTCCCTCGACCTAGGCAGCGCCATCCGGACGATATTTGCTCTGTGGAAGACCATCCAGCCCGATAAATTAGGACTGGATCGTGCTGGATTTGTCGGGCACGTCAGATGAAGGGTAATGATACCTGTATGGCGAAGGTCGGTACGAGTGTTAGCTTCAGGTGTATGTGCATTGTAGTCCATCAAAGTGAAAATTGTAGCATCTATCGTGGATTCGTGGACGAAGTCACTTTGTCAATCTGCTAATGGTCAAAGACACAAACCGTTGTCAAAGTCATACAAGTCCTTGAAGGGGTCCTCACGATCACGTATGGCGAGAGGACCACGGAGCTCCATTGCAGTATTGTAGTGGGAATGACACCAGAACACGCCAGCATGGATTCCATGGGTAAAGTAATGCAAGAGTCAATTTGCAGAGAGGATTGGACACTGAGTAACATAGGCTGTACCACCCATATGGTTGGAATAGTGTTGGGAGATGCCATGCCAGTGCTGTGAATATGATATGCAGTACCAGGTGCGGCAGCTGAGATACACTCGAGGGCACTGACAAAACGTTGTTCCAGTGAGCATGCTCGTATCAGTCAAATCATTGGCGGCACCATTAATCTGGAATCAGATGAAAGGGAGGCATATTCGTTTCGGTGGAGAGCATGAGACGTGACATATGGGCTGCTTTGGATGCTTCACTTCAAAATCACTTGAGTTTTCGAAAAAAAAACACTCTAGTCTATTTACATAAGCGGGAGACTTACTTCAACTTGTGCTTCCCTGCATCAGTATACAGTAGATGCCCCACCACGATTGACGTCCGGTCCAGGCCGATAGGAAGCTGTCTTAATGTCGCCGAATGTGTTTGAAATATCGGAATGTCAGAATCCCACCACCCTGATAACACAGCCCCCTGAGGTATCCAGGAACGTCCATAAAAATAACTAGGGTGGTGTCTGGAGCCCGTCTCTCTCCCTCAACACTCTCCCACTGGTAAGATTTCGCGTTTGCTGTTGGCGCTGACCCTAGTTCTCCTAGCACGCTTTACATCGTTGTGAATGCTCGCCCTTGCCATGTACAACAGAGTGATCTCTGCTGTGCATTGCAGGCGTGTGCACACACTGTTTTGGGGCACTTAAATTCAACAAGCCATGAGTCCACAAGCATGCTCAGCAGGTCATCGCGTCAAGTTCTCGGTGTGCTTGCCTTGAAGTGACGCTCAGGATTCGGGTGCAGATGAGTGGACTTGGTTCAGTGATTGCCGCCGCCACAGGGAGAACGCCTGCTTCACGAGCCAACTTCGACATGCGAAATGGAGTGTCATCGCTTTATGATGTCGAGCTAATAACCTCCCTGTGCGAGCAGGCTCGCCAACGAGCGAGGTACTCGACTTCTTGGTCGGGGATAACGCTCAACGATGCTAGTTTGCGGCTGACATACTCTTGGCCCTTCGGAGATGTGCATTCGAAGGGTACACCCAACAAGGGTGCTATGGAGCCATCCGCCACCGCCCATGCGGATCCGTTCCTTTACTGAGTTCTCCGTTTCGCCCCGACCCGGCATGATGCATGATGGGTTCAACGTTCATCGTTATCATTACGAGATACATGCCAGACGAATTGGCATGGTGACGTATTATCTTAGTGCCGGCGGAACGACTGGGGCTCAGCCATACAGCGAGCTCCTGCATAGGAAGGCCGAACCCTTGTCGGTGATCCCACTGCTCCGGCAAAAGAGCAAGAAAGAAGGAGGGTGGTCAACTGGGATGGTGTTATCGCATTCAGTGTCTCTGGTGACGAGCTCCAGGCTCAGGCCCGCCTGTGGTGGTGGCGTACCTGAGCGGACTAGAAAGCTTGTCAAAAAGCAGGTAGGTCTTACGACAAGCGCAGGCCTGAAGGGAGCCGCGGGGGAATGGCAAAATCAGCGCAGTGTGGCGGAACGGCCTCTGGAGGTCAATGGCGAAATCAGCTCATGCGGTTTGGTGGCACGGTAATTGAGATGCGTTCCAGCGGAAGAGTCGACAGGGAGAGGAGATAGGCACGATAAAAGCTCATATTGGGCTTCGCCTTCTTCTGTCTCGTGCGACTACTATGGAGAAGTCCGCTACTATCTCCAGTCAACGAAAGTCAGTGGATGGCGAGGGACGCCATGGAATTCAAATAGGGTGCTTCTTCTCCATCCCACATGTCCACGATTTTTTATTGATCATTCGGCGTCAACAGCTATCGCACCCTCTCAATCCGCGTCGACGAGAAGCTCAGCGAAAAGCCCGTCAAGTCCATAGACCCTTCGAATGCCATTGCCGCCATTGATGTCCACCTCGTCTCGACTGACGAAGTCTATGTTCGCTATTCGTGCAGTCCTGCCGTTGGTCTTGAGTCTGCTGCGGTCCAACGCAGATTACAAGATGGAAAAAATATTATTAGCCCCCCTCCTACCAAGTACTGGCTCAAGGCACTTAACTACATCTTCGGTGGTTTCAACTTTCTTATGTGGATTGCGTTCATTGTCACAATCGTAGGTCTCCCTATTCGCACCCGCTGCTCTTCCCGTCAATAATGGATGACCTTCTAGCTCTCCTACAAGCCCTTGGGGTCGCCCCCGCTAGCCTTTAACCTCGGCGTCGCTGTCCTCCTCGTAAGTGCCACCACCACCATCCCGCCTTTTCTAATTATCAGCGTCATACCCCTCATAGCTGCTCGTCATCGTCGTTTCCGCGACCTTTTACGCTTTGGTAGACTGGAACGCAAATCGCATCATGAAGTCCATCAAGTCTCTCATTGCCGAGGAGGCTGCGGTCATACGGGACAGTAATCAACAACTCATCCCCGCAAATGACATCGTCGTTGGGGACATCGTCGTCCTCTCTACTGGTGATCGTGTGCCTGCGGATCTCAGGATCGTTCAAATGTCCTCTGATTTGCGCTTCGACCGTTCTCTTCTTACCGGTGAAAGGTCGGCTCAACTTGTACTCCCGTGGTGATGTCATCATTAATCTCTACGCTAGTGATATGGTTCCGGGATCCCTCGATGCCACCTCCGACAACGCCCTTGAGACACGCAACTTGGCGCTCAACTCGACGTTTGTTACGCAGGGCAACTGCCTTGGTGTAGTATTCGCCACCGGTGATCGTACCATCATGGGGCGCCTAGTCCGCATGTCCGGCGAGACAAAGTTCAAATTGACGACCATCCAAAAAGAAATTTGGTTTTTTACCAAAGTCATTTCCACCGTCGCTCTGTCTCTGTTCTGTTTTTCGCTACTTTTGTACGGTGTTTGGCTTCGCAAGAGTTACCCAGGATATCTCACCATCAGCAATGCCATTATCAACTCTATCGGGTGTTTGACTGCGTTCGTGCCCCAGGCAAGTCTCCTCATCTAGAGCAGTGTACCACGATACTCAATCTCCTTGTACTCAGGGTCTCCCTGTCTGTGTCGCTCTCTCTTTGACCGTAATTGCACGTCGCATGGCTAAGAGAAACGTCCTTGTCAAAAACTTGGCGACCATCGAGACGCTAGGCTGTATTTCAGTCTTGTGCTCTGATAAAACTGGTACTCTGACCGCAGGAAAGATGGTAAGCCGAACTGGTGTCCTTATGTAACTGGCCCACTAACGCTCCCTTTAGGCTGTCGCATCGATCGCGTTTCTCGATGCTACCATGAAGGCCAACGAGATCGGGGGGCAAGTGGCGGAAACGGCTGACCCTCAAACATACGCTGGTCTTGATGCCATACATAAGGTCACCAGACTCTGCAACGGTGCGAAGTTTGATGCCGCTACCGCGGACCGCCCAATCGCAGAGCGTGTTGTCAAAGGAGATCCCACCGACACTGCTCTTCTCCGGTTCTCCGAGGGATTATCCGTCCCCAGTCTCAACATCAATTCTACTTCACTCTTGGATAACTCCAAGCGTCTGTTTGAAATCCCGTTCAACTCCAAAAACAAGTGGATGCTTTCGGTCATCGAGGTCAACGACGTAGTCGAAGGTGATCTGAGCGAAAAGAACAGCAAGACTTGGGTGTACGCCAAGGGTGCTCCGGACATCTTATTCCGCTTTTGCAGCACAGTCATGAGGTCGAACGGCTCTGTCGTGCCTTTTGATGGCTCCGCGAAGGAGCAACTCTCCGCGCTCCAGAGCACATGGTCAAGCGAAGGCCAGCGTGTCCTTGCATTGTGAGTTGATGCCATTGTTCCCCATGCTGGCGTGTTCGCTCAGGAATGGTATAGATGCCGCAAACCACTCGAGGTATTCAAGGATCACCTGCCCCCGAGTGATCTAGAAGCTGTCATGTATGGTGAAATGCACGACCTGACGTTGGTCGGGCTGGTTGGCATCCGTGATCCTCCCCGGCCTGATGTTCCGGCGGCTATTAATGTCATCCGGAGAGCCGGCGTCCGGGTGTTCATGGTTACCGGTGATTTCAAATTGACCGCAGTGGCAATTGCATGTCAGGTAGGCCGCCGCAGTTGCATATGCTAGTGGTGCCCTTGCTGACGCGATGCCCATCTAGGTCGGTATTGTCACACAAGAACGCATCGATACCATTGACGACGTTCGTGCGGCGGCTGACAAATATCCAGAGGACATTCGCCCTCCATTGATCAAGCCCTCCGAAGATGACCCTATCCGCGCCATCGTTCTGACTGGTGAAGATGTTGCCACCCTTACTCCCATCGACTGGAACGTGATTGTCGGAACCTATACCGAAATTGCATTCGCACGCACGACCCCTGACCAGAAAATGTCAATTGTGGAAAACATCAAAGCTCGTGGAGACAATACCGTCGCAGTCACCGGTGATGGCGTCAACGATGCCCCGGCGCTCAAGGCATCTGACATCGGCGTCGCCATGGGAAGCGGAAGTGATGTTGCGAAGGAAGCAGGTGGGTTTTGCTCAGACCTCTCCATCGTCATTTCTCCATTAACCCAAACGACGACCGTTAGCTGCACTCATTTTGCTCAACAATGACTTTGCATCCATCCCCGTGGCTATCGAAATGGGTCGTTTGGTATTTGACAACCTGAAGAAAGTGACGCTCTATCTTATGCCAGTGCGTCACGTCACTGTCAATTTTTAACCTGACACGTGAAAACTTACCTGTTCCTCAAGGTCGGTTCATACACCGAGTTCATGGCAGTGCTCACAAACGTCTTGATGGGAATGCAAATTCCTTTAAGTTCATATTTGCAGGTTTGCTTCTCGATCACAAACGATGTTGTCATGTCCATTTCTTTGATGTACGAGAAACCGGAAGCTGACCTCATGCTGCGAAAACCGAGGAATGCCAGGACGGATCGCCTCACGGATTGGCGGCTGTTCTTCCAAATTTACCTAGTGGGTCGTTGCGTACGTTCCAGGGACATGGACTTACTGTCAACCAGTTCCTCGGGCTCATGGCTTGGCCCTGCTGTATGGCGATGTGGTTCGTATACATGGATCAGAATGGCCTCGGTTTCTACGACGTCATCTTGACTTACAACCAGTGGGGGGACGGCTGGAAGGGTAAATCGATTGATGAACTCACGGCCCTCGTCAACACCGGGCAGTGCATTTAGTAAGTGAACTTTTTCTCCTCGGCTCCTTGATCGCTGACCCGGAGTAGCTACGTGACCATGGTGTTCATTCAATACGGCAACCTTCTTGCTATCCGTAACAGGAGAGTCTCGCTCTTGCAATCGAATCCGCTCTGGGGACCAAGGCGGAACTTGATTGTACCCGTTGGGATGATTGGTACGGCACTGATTGCTATTGTCAATCTCTATGGGCCTGGGCTTCAGAGTGTCTTCTACACCACGCCGATCCCGACTATGTTCTGGTTCCCACCTTTCGGCTTCGGGCTTGCGATACTGATCGTAGACGAGCTCCGCAAGCTGATCGTCAGGACGCACCCCAAAGTAAGTCAAGAGTGTATGAGTGCAACGATGCCTCTAACCGGTTTGGACTAGTCGATCATCGCCAAGATAGCATGGTAATATACTGGCGTGCAGCAGCTCCAAGTTGCCGTCGCGATCAGAGATCACATGTAATTCGTGTTATATCCTGAAGGAGTCTATGATCATACATCATGTATTGTGGCACGTTAGGATTTCTAGAGAATTTATTTCGGAGTTGATATTGATTTCGTACCTTTTTCCTCGTGAGCAGCCATATCGAAATCCATGCGTTGGTGCCTAGAGTTTCGATCGGGATGGGAACCCGATAAGCCCCACATGTCAACATGTCATCCTCTGCTTTGTTCTGGTCGTCGCCGCTGTGCGCTGCTGACCGGAGCGGGGGAGTTCCGTGCACTGCCCATCGGAGCACTGGAGGTACTGGGGGTACTGGGAGGGGGACACTGGTCTGAACGGATTAATAGCATCTCGCGGAAGATCATTTTATACGCCAACCTCCGCGCGTCAATGTTGGTCCGTTGGAGGGCTTTTCGCGAATGGGAGGATTACAGCATCGACTCGACCATTGCCGGCGTCGCTCCCAGGCACGCAGGGCTCGCTGGTGCTGGCCCGCGTCATAGCGAATACCACGCAGTCAATAGTGGAGTATAATCAGCAACACATACAGCATCAGATGGAAATTGGACATTCCGGTCCGGCTGGCCCAGCCGCTCCAAGGGGTGGCCCGCCCGTCTGGGAGTAACTCGACGGCTGCCGTCCTCGGCACACCAAAACATGCCCTCCAAGCCCAAGAAAAGCTGCCGGGGCTCAACCTGGGTGTGAAAAGGCCTCGATGTGGGAGCGAAATTGGACGCTCACATGAGAATAAAGTTGTATTTACACGCGACTGGAACTGGAACTTCCTGCTGTATAACTGAAATCAATCAGTCACGCGGGGTGAAATTACTTGTTTTGTTCTAGCCGAGTGGCGATGCACCCCTCGCTATGACAAACTGCCAATCAGACCTCGCTCCATTGTCGGTCAGAAACATTTTGCGACTCTTGGCGGTGTTTCTGTCTAATAAAATATTGTAGCGGAACTCGTGCACGCCGCACCGCCGCTCTCACGCTGGCAAGGCCTGAATGGCGAAAACAGCGCGGGTCACGTCAGGCGGTAGATAAAGGTGTCTTCGATCAACCCCACAAAGCCTGCGACCTGTCCCTATGGAATTCCAGAAGACGAACTCGAAGGTGTCCACCTCCGGAAGGGACAAGGTCTCCGGCTATGGAATTCAGATCGGGTGAGTCCCCTACCTTGCATCCGTCCCTCGTTCCCAACCTGCTTTCCAGTTATCGAACGCTTTCCGTTCATGTCGAGGAAAAGAACCCACCCGCTAAGCCCAAGGTCAGCGCTGATCCGGCGGATGCTATCGCGAGCATCGATGTCCACCTCATCACCCCAGAAGAGGTGTACACCCGCTACTCCACCCATCCTGTCCACGGCCTGGACGATGCTGCCATTCAGCGCAAAATAAAGGATGGCAAGAACGTCATCAGTCCTCCTCCGACTCAATACTGGAAGAAAGCGCTCAACTATATCTTTGGTGGCTTCAACTTTTTGATGTGGATTGCGTTCATTTTGACGATCGTACGCATTTTGCAGTCAAAGCCATCTTCGGTCGCTCACTCTTGCTCCTCACAGCTGTCGTACAAGCCCCTTGGTCAACCGCCCGAAGTATTCGTACTCGGTGTTGCAATCCTGTTGGTGGGTACTATTGGTTGTGTCACTCTCGCTGTTTTTCATCTTTTCTGGGAATAGTTGCTCGTCATTATCGTTTCGGCCACGTTCTATGCCTTGGTGGACTGGAGTGCCAACAGAATCATGAAATCAATCAGGTCTCTCATTGCTGACGAAGCATCCGTGATTCGCAATGGCGAGCAGGTACTCCTTCCCGCAACTGACATCGTCGTCGGCGACGTCGTCCTTCTCGGAGCTGGTGATCGTGTCCCGGCCGACTTGAGAATAGTACAGGCTTCCTCGGATCTTCGATTCGATCGTTCCTTGCTTACTGGCGAGAGGTGAGTTTACCCAGCCTCGGGAAATTGTGCGTGAGTAGGCTAAGAGTGGCATAGTGACATGGTCCCTGGTGTCTTGACAGCAACAGCGGACAATGCCCTCGAGACCCGCAATCTTGCGTTGAATTCGACCTTTGTCACTCAGGGCACCTGCACTGGCATCACATTCGCTACCGGTGATCGCACGGTGATGGGTCGCTTAGTGGCCATGTCCGGCGAAAAGAAATTCAAGCTAACGACGATCCAGAAGGAGGTCTGGTTCTTCACGAAGATCATCTCTTGTTTCGCTCTGTTCTTTTTCCTCTTCTCGCTCCTTTTGTTTGGCGTTTGGCTTCGGACGACGTACCCTGGCTACGACACCACGAGTACGGCCATCGTGAACTCGATCGGTTGTCTCACAGCTTTCGTCCCTCAGGTACGCCGTCTCCAGTTATTTGTCTTTCTTCCTGTCTGACATCTCTTGCTTAGGGTTTACCCATCTCTGTCGCCCTTTCGTTGACTGTCATCGCTCGTCGTATGGCAAAGCGCTCTGTGTTGGTCAAAAATTTGGCTACTATCGAAACCCTGGGATGCATGTCCGTCCTGTGCTCCGACAAGACAGGTACACTCACGGCGGGTAAGATGGTGAGTCGCTATGGAGTAATCGTTTCAGATTCACGTCCTCATTGGACGATGTAGATGCTTGAGGACATTGCCTTCCTCGACAACCATTTCTCCGTTCGCGAAATTCACGAGAAGATCTCGGAAGGCCCTGAACCCGCAAGATTCGCTGGTCTCAAGGTCACCCATCAAATTGCTCGGCTGTGTAACGCCGCGAAGTTCGATGCAGCGACGCTAAGCAAGCCAATCGAAGAGCGCGGGGTGAAGGGCGATCCGACAGACACTGCGCTCCTGCGTTTCTCCGAGGCACTTTCCGTCCCAAGATTGGAGATCGATACCCCCCAGCTTCTAGGCTCGTGGACCAAGCATTTCGACATCCCTTTCAACTCTCGCAACAAATGGGCGCTGACAGTTGTAGTTCCAAACCAGGAGAAGATTGAAACGTCGGGATGGATGCTCGTCAAGGGTGGTCCCGACGTATTGTTTAACTCGTGCAGCAGCGTGCTACAGTGCGATGGTACCTCCGTACCATTCGGGCCGAACGAAAAGGAGAGGATGTCTGCAATCCAAAACGAATGGTCGAGCGAAGGCAAGCGCGTTCTTGCACTGTGAGTCTCTCGTTCAATGTATCAAGGAGAACCTAACTTTAAAAAACTTGTCCTATAGTTGCCGCAAGTCTTTGGACGGAATTAAGCTCGGATTGCCCGCGAATGCGATGGAAGAATTGATGTACTCCGAGATGCAAGATTTAACGCTCGTCGGTCTTGTCGCTCTGCGTGACCCTCCTCGCGAAGACGTGCCGGCTGCGATCGAGACTATCAGACGAGCTGGCGTTCGCGTCTTCATGGTGACTGGCGATTTCAAGCTGACCGCGGAAGCCATCGCACGTCACGTAATTGTCCCTTGTATTCCATCAACGAAGATCTACTTATAATATGCCTTTTTTCGCCAGGTCGGGATTGTCTCGCAAGAGCGTGTTGACACGATCGCTCATGTTAGAGAAGCTGCCGCCGACAAGGCTCCTCCCAAGTCACGCTACGATGTCAAGCCATCCGACGATGACCCGATCAGGTCGCTCGTTCTGACCGGCGAAGACGTTTCCACTCTCACTCCATCCGAATGGGATGTCGTTGTTGGATCGTACACTGAGATTGTATTTGCCCGTACCACTCCCGACCAAAAAATGAAGATCGTCGAGGAGATCAAGTATCGTGGGGACAACACGGTTGCAGTCACGGGTGACGGTGTCAACGATGCTCCTGCATTGAAAGCCTCTGATATTGGTGTGGCAATGGGGAGTGGAAGTGATGTCGCGAAGGAAGCTGGTATGTCCATCCACTTACCGCTGTCGCAATGCTGAAATCGGCCTCAAGCTTCCCTCATCCTGCTCAAGAATGACTTTGCATCAATACCGGTTGCCATTGAGATGGGTCGTCTCGTGTTTGATAACCTGAAAAAGGTCACTCTATATCTCATGCCGGTCAGTACACTTCTACATGCAGATTGACGAGGACTGACGTCAATCTCAGGCTGGGAGTTATGCGGAGTTCATGGCTGTCATCACGAACGTCCTCCTTGGTATGCAGCTACCTATGACTACATACCAGCAGGTCTCCTTCTGTATCACGAACGACGTTGCAATGTCAATATCCCTCATGTACGAGAAGGCGGAAGCTGGTGAGTACACCATATGGATTTTGAATTTTTTCTGATTGTGCGACCCAGAGCTCATGACCCGAAAGCCACGTAATGCGCGCACTGACCGTATGACAGATTGGCGTCTGTTCGTGCAGGTTTACTTGGTGAATGACCAATATAAGTTAACCGGACACATGGCTGACCATTTTCTCAGTTCAGCGGGCTCATGCTTTGGCCTTGTGCGATGGGAATGTGGTTCTACTATATGCAGCTTCAGGGCCTCAAGTTCTACGATGTCATCTTGGTCTTTAACAAGTGGACAGACGGCTGGCAAGGCTATAGTGCTGACCAACTCGCGGAGTTCGTCAATGTGGGCTCCTCCATCTAGTACGTTATTCGGGACCACCTCTACATTCATTCACTGACGGCATGTGGTTCTTCAGCTATATTACGGTCGTCTTCTGCCAATATGGCACCTTGCATTCCATTCGTAACCGTCGCGTTTCAATAGTAAACTCAAATCCCTTCTGGGGTCCCCGCCGTAACCTGGTCGTGCCGTGCAGTATGGTCGCCACAGCTGTGATTGCGGTGATCAACCTTTATGGGCCTGGACTGCAACAAGTCTTCCTTATGAGACCGATCCCATACATGTTCTGGCTCCTTCCTCTTTCCTTTGCGATCGGTATCTTGATTATGGATGAGATGCGCAAGTTGATCGTGAGGACATATCCCAAGGTGAGGATCTTGTCGCGCTTGCGTCATTTCTCTGGCTGACTCGGAAACGCTAGTCTTTCATTGCTTGGGTTGCATGGTAATTTTGTGTTGAGTTGTATCGAAATTCGTTGTGGAATGAAATGATGATGGCAGCAGGAGAAGAGTTCTGGTACATAGACGTATGCTGTACCTGTAGTAGTAGAGTATGTCGCTGTCACATTCTAATATTAATTATTAGACAATGTCAAGGTCACCAAGTATGCTCGAAGCACCATCGGGGTCTTTCATCTTCCCATCGAGGGGTTGTACAAACAGCAAGGCCCGG